>CANYLF012469901.1:0-12528 GCA_948193215.1 Bocquillonia castaneifolia
TGAATTATATAAAATTACAAAATTATAAATTATAAATTCTATTACTATTATTTATAAACACAATTTTGCAATTATTATAAAAACTTAGCCATACTTAAATTATAGATATATAATTATGAATTATATAGGTATGTTTAATGCTTATATATATTTTTTTAATTATGAATTATATATAATTTTAAATTTTAAATTCTATAACTATTATTTATAAACACAATTATATTATTACTATAAAAAAATTAGCCATACTTAAAATTTTTTTGATAGGTTAGCCATACTTAAATTATAGATATATAATTTATATATCTAAATATATAAGTTTCTATAATTATATGTATAATATACTTATATAATATATATATTAAAATTACTATATATGTATATATTAATTATTAATTTTATAATTATACTTATTTAAAATATTTTATTAATTAATCATAATTTTAAAAAATATTATTACATGTTTTATTAAAAACTATTTATTTAAAAAAGTGTAGATGTCATAATTAATATGTATAAACTCATTTTAGTGACGGAGTTTTTCGTCGCTATTCCATCGCCCATTTCATTAACTGGCAAAAATATTATCTGTTAGTAAAAATTCATCGGTAAATATTTTGGTGGAAATTCCCGCCAAAATGCCGACTGATTTAGCGACGGATATAATTTAGGTCAGTAAATTCTGTCGGTACTTTTTTTGGCAGGAATTTCCCGCCAAAATTACCTACGGATTAGCGACGGAAAATTTTTCCATAGGTAATTTTTCTAGAAAAAAAATTCCGTCAGGAATCTATTTCCAATCTGTCAGTAATTTGAAAATTTAGCAACGGAAAAAATCCGTCAGTAATTCTCTTTTTTTGGTAGTGAAATTGACAAAATTTAAAGATAGTTAAAACTCAGAATTCAATCAAAGTTTTGACCAAAACAATATGTTTTTCCTAAAACCCAAACAATAATAGATAGACGTATATGAGCATATACAAAATTTTCAATCTAAATATATAGACATTTCAACTAAAAAATCTGAAAAGAATAGTTGCCAATTTCTGACGAAAATGACAAAAGTGGTTGCAATTTAAATACAAAAATATAATAATATTGATTCATTAATTTTTAACCAAAATAATATAATTTTTTTACTAAACAAAATGATGATCTTAACATATTTTAAAATTTTGTCATATTAAGTTATTTTTTTTTTTGTATTTTTTTTATAACTTGAAGTTCCTTTTTGTACTTTCTAAAAAACATTAGATTTGATATTGAGTTAATTTTTAACATACATTTTGAACTCCGAACCCAAAGTACCTTTGAGTAATGTAATACTTATTACTCCCTTATTCCTTTTTATCCGTAACTTTTACATAAAATACACAGATTAAAAAAATATTAATAAATATACTTTGAACGGGAAGTATATGACAGGTACTGAATCATAGGCCCACAATAAATTGAACTAATATTTGGCAATCACGACACTGTTAATATTCAACATTAACGAATATGTATTAACCCATCACAAACTAAATAGAATAAAGGAGTCGCCACCTAATATGCGGGTTAGGACATACTTTTCTACGGTTATTGATGTCAGACTCCTAGTAATGCTAAACATCATAACCTAGAAATTTGAGCTCAGCATAAGCATTCCTAGTGTGGACACATACATTATCCTTATCCCTTAAACAAGTAGCAATTATATATGGAGCGGTAAAAAACATACAATATTATAATATGAATTAAAGTAATAATGTATGCATGGCTTTTGAGTGCTTATCCCATCAGATTAATGTATGCATCACTGTTTTATGACTACAAACGCCTCAGAACTTATTGTAATTAAAAAAAAGAAAATTCTAAAAAAAGTGGGTTTTTATCCTTAAAAGCTACCAAATTGAATTTATTATGTTCTTAGGGTGTTAAAACTCTAGAATTTTAAAGTTTAACTGGAGAGTTAGGTCTAAAATTTCTTATATATAGTGTATTGATAATGGGTGGTCATTGGTATAGGAAGAGTATGCTATTTATAGGATTAGTTTAGGGTTTAATTTGTAAAAAAATTATAATTTTGATTTGAATTTAGAATATTTGATTGAGAATCAATCAAATATTACTTTTTGAAATCAAATAAATCAGATCTTAATTTCCAAGTTAGCAAAAATCAAATCAAAAGCTTCTAAAAATGTAATATTCTCTCCATATCTTCAATAATTGCTGATTTTTTATGTTTAAGGAAAGTAAATATGAGTCTGATTTAAGTGCCTGACAAGCTAAGCCAAACAGGCTTGGGCTTCAAAAGCTTGGATCCAGGCTCGTTTCATGCTCTTGTTCATTGTTTTGGACCAGGGCCAAAGGAGCACGCCTTAGGCTTAAGGCATGCACCTCAAGCGAGGCTTACATGCCTCTGACCTTGAGGCTCACAACTAAGGCTAAAGGCACACTTCTCTGCCGATAGGTGCACACCTCTAGGCTGAGGATGAAGCCCAATTTCAGCTTCCTAGGTCCGTTTCATGATATGTTAACCCATTTCTAAGGTCTGAACCTCATTGAATCAAATTATAAACTCTAAGTTAAGGATCAGAACATCAGAATTTAGCATTAAAATTCATTTTAAGCTCAAAATCATTTTGAAAATTGAAAACCCTATTTTGAAAATCATTTTAAAAGTTCTTAGATGTTCAAATGGCATACCCTAGAAACAGAGTTGCTTTTTAATCAACAAGCTTCGAGACACTCCCATCATTCCTTCTTTTCAAAAATTAGGTGTTTATAGTTTGCCCCCACTTTATCAGGGTTTAGTAATACTCAATATGAATAAATCACGATAAAGCTAAAAAACTTGATAAATGTAAATAATGAATAATATGTAATGACTCCATGGGGATCACTGGATAGGTTATATCTAGTGGGAATAAGCGGTTAGCTTATTAAAAAGGATAGAAAAGGTCAATGGATGAAAAATGCCCTGAGGACAAAAAGCAATCAGCCTGTCATAAGGGTAGAAGGGATCACTAGGTTAGATATGCCTAAAGGACAATAGGCAGACAACCTATTACGAGGATGGGGATGGATTACTAGAGAGGATATGCCTAGAAGACAATAGGTGGTCAACTTATTGCAAAGGGTAGAATAAACTGGTCCAAATGTAGGAATATTTATCCACACGTCAGATGTCATCAGATAGCAGGATAAAAAGGGTTCCTAGTTCAAGCATATGAATATTAATCCACACACCAGTTGCTTCAGGTACTGTATTCCTTCGTTGAGGGTTTTAGTTTAGATGTAGGAATATTAATCCATATGCTAGGTGACTTCCGACACTATAGGCCTTCAATAAGGGGTCCGGTTTAGACAGAGGAATATTAATCCACACACTAGTTTGACCAGTCGAGCACATGACTAGCGAACAATAAGTGTCACATTAACGAGGGGTTTAGGAAGTAACAAGGATAAGTGAAATAATGGAAGGATGATGAATGATAATAGAAATAAGAGATAGGGCTAGATATTACCTCAAGTGCTTATGTTCTGACGATTTCACAAATTACCTCAATTACTTACGTTTTGACTTCTTCTAGATGATTCCGGTTCTCAAACTAGAGATCATGTTGGTTCTCAGATGCTTAAATTCTGACTTTTCAAGATGGAATATTCTGGAATTTTTAAAAATTTTCAAGGACTTCATGGGGAATTTTAGGATTTTATGGAGTTTTCTGGGATTTTGGACTCTTATTAAGGAAATTTAGAATATTATAAATTAGAGCTTGATCTTGGATTCCAAATGTTCTAATAGAGTGTTATTGATGATAATTTGATGTTTATATATGGTTTCTCTAAGTTTTAATGTAATTCTAGTGAAGATTCTGTTATTCTGGTGGCCATAATGCTCCAAAATAGCCTGAAATGACCCTGCAGACTTTTTTTGTTATATTGCTCATTCTTCAAATTCCTTATGTATTAGTACAATTCTTCATTTCAAAGCATTCTGAAATCCTCTGAACAGGAGAACTATTCATAAAAAAATAGAATAGTGCAGATCTGAGGCAAAAATGACAATCACTAGTTCAATTCAACATTCTGATAAATTCCCATGGGAGGTGATTTCGCCAAATGATGACATTTACGAACTCTAAAGGCAAAATTACCTAAAATTTGAGTTCGGATTGGATATTAAATTGTTAGCAATTTTGGACACCCATCTGATTGGATTTTCCATGTCTGAGGTTAGAAGAACCCTTCTACCATTTTAGTATGTCAAAATTTGGAGCGATTTAGTGATATGATCCAAGTCAACAAGTTAACAAGTCAAAGTCAATCAAATGGTCAACGGTCAAAGTTCAAAGAAGGTTAACCCAAGACCAAGTCAATGGTCAGGGGTCGAAACCCTAACCCTAATCTTAAGGGTTGGCTACTTATCCATAATTCCAAATTCAATTGGGAAGTTAAAATCAGATTTCTTGAGCACAACTGCTTGTTCGGGTCATACCTTTTGCTACACAACTATGATTGATGCGATTCATAATGCTGGAAAGAGGACCTCTAGATCTACAATTCATATGTTTTAAGAATTGTAATTTGAGGTCTCTAATGGGGAAGAAATTGGGATGCCAAATCAGAGTTATAATCTGCCAGTTTTAATTTTCCAATAAGGATTAGGATTTCTATTATTATTTGCTTTCTTTCAAGCTAAGTTCTTTAGTAGATTAGGTTTAGAATTACTTTGTTTTAACCTCTATATAAAGAACTAAAGGGGGCAGCCACCACCCATAAGCTTTGATAAATAATATTTCTTTGTTTTCTTCAAAACAAACCTTTGTTCGTTGCACTTAACATTTAGGTGTTCCTTATTTCTGTATGAAATTAAACTAAGTTATTAGTTTATTTCACTACTACCTTAATCAATACATTAACTATTTATTTCATAGGTCGTTTGAGCATTCATCTAATTATAACTAGAGACCTTAGTAGTTATAATGCTAAGCTTGCTAGTTCCGTTTTCAATTGCAAACATCAAGTCAGATCTTTAGGAGACCTTATCACATTTGATTACGTTAATCAATTTATCTTATGTTTGAACGTATCCAAAGTTTGGTTTAATTTTCTTTTGAATTAAGAGTCTGTCTTTTCTTCATCTAAAATTTCTATGAGTTGTGGGATTGAAATTGTTGAATCCGTAACCGTTTTTTTGTTCTATTGCCGTCCGCACTTTGTTCTACTTTTCTATATGCAATCCTTGCTCAATTCAAGGGTTTGTGAATTGTGTTCTACTTTAAAAAAATTCATTTGAAACTGTGTTTCTTACTGTCCGAAATTCACCAAAGCAACTTGTGTTTAGTTGTATTAAGTTGTGATTATTTTGCATTGTACTTTGCCCAAAATTGAATTGGAACTTTGTTGTGTCTGAGAAACTTTATTTGGTTTAATTTCAAGGAGCTTGATATGAACATCTAATTTCTTGAGTGTAAGGGAGTGAATCTATCTTTGTTTCAACCATGTTTTATAACCAAGATGGTATACCTAAAGCTTTTGGTAAATTTTAAAAATAATTAGATGACTATATTATGCAACAAAAGTCCAAGCTATTAGTGAGTAATGTGAAGATCTTTGTCGGAGGGAAAAATCTAAAGATGAACATAAGGCTGAAACAATAAATTCAAGTTCTTGTGTTGAATCTGAGTTTGATTATGATTTTATTGTTGATTTGGTTAAAGATGTTGCATTGGTTGATGATTCTATTATTGATGCGGTTGATGATTTGGCGCATGAGGATGTATTGATTGATGCTACTAATTTGCCTATTGTTAATATGGTTATTCCACATGAAGATGTAATGGTGGTTGATTCCGGTTTGTCTATTGAAAATGGTTACATTCAAGAGACTTGTGTTTATGTGCAAGATGAGTTGATTTTGAATGTTGATCACATTAAGTTCATTATCCCTCAAGAATTTCAAGAGTGTTTTCATTATTTGTTTGTGTTACAATTTTTAGTGGTTGATGTGATTCAATTTTGTTTTGTTCATGTGTTATTAATATTACTCAAGTTCTACAAAACTTGAGGTCATGTATTAATGAACAAGGGATTTGTAATGGTTTCTTGTGTGCATGGATTCTCTCCAATGAATTTGCATGAGTGATTCGAGGTCGAATCATTTTCCAAAAAGAGGGGAATGATATGATCCAAGACAACAAGTCAAAGTCAAAGTCAACCAAATGGTCAACGGTCAAAGATCAAGGAAGGTCAACCCAGGACCAAGTCAATGGTCAATGGTCGAAACCCTAACCCTAATCCTAAGGGCTGGCTACTTATCCATAATTCCAAATCCAATTGGGAAGTTAAAATCAGATGTTCAGAGCATAGCAACTTATTTGGCCCATAACTTTTGCTACACAGCTCCGCTTGATGTGATTCAAAATGTCACGGAAAGAGCACCTACAGATCTACAATTCATATGTTTTAATAATTGTAATTTAAGGTCTCTAAGAGGGAAGAAATTGGGATGCCAATTCAGAGTTGTAATCTGTCAGTTTTGGTTTTCCAACTAGGATTAGGATTTCTATTATAATTTGCTTTTCTTTCAAGCCAAGGTTGTTTGGCTGAATTTCTTTAGTAGATTAGGTTTATAATTACTTTGTTTTAAGCTCTATTTAAAGAACTAAAGGGGGAAGCTATCACCCATAAGCTTTGATAAATAATATTTCTTTGTTTTCTTCAAAACAAACCATTGTGCATTGCACTTAACATTAATGTGTTCCTTATTGTTGTATGAAATTAAACTAAGTTAGTTTATTTCACTACTACCTTAATTAGTCTATTAATTTTAGTTCATAAGTTGTTTGAGCATTCATCTAATTATAGCTAGAGACCTTAGTAGTTATATTGCAAAGCTTGCTAGTTCCATTTATAATTGCAAACATCAAGTTAAATCTTTAGGTGACGTAATCAGCATTATTGGTAAGGTTGCGATCTCATTTATAGGTAGAGACCTTATCACGTTTGATTAAGTTAATAAATTTATCTTATGTTTGAAGGTATCCAAAGCTATTGAATCATTCCAATTGCATTTAATAGTGCTGGTTCGTATTAATTGGTATTAGAGACAAACTTGTAAGTTTCGTTTAATTTTCTTTTGAATTAAGATTCTGTCTTCTCTTCATCTAAAATTTCTGTGACTTGTGGGATTGGAATTATTGAATCCGCAACCATCTTTGTGTTCAATTACTGGCCGTACTTTGTTCTAGTTTTCTCTCTACAATCCTTGTTCAATTCTAGGGTTTGCAAATTGTGCTCTAATTTAAAAAAATTCTTTTAAAATTGTGTTTCTTGTTGTCCGAAATTCACTAAGGCAGCTTGTGTTTAGTTGTGTTAAGTTATGATTATTCCTCATTGTTTCTTTGCCCAAAATTGAAATTGGAACTTTGTTGTGTCTGAGAAACTTTATTTGGTTTAATTTCAAGAAGCTTGATATGAACATCTAATTTCTTAAGAGTAAACACGTAAGGGAGTGAATCTATCTTTGTTCCAACAATGTTTTATAACCAAAGTGGTATACTTAAAGCTTTTGGTAAATTTTAAAAATAATTAGATGACTATATTATGCAACAAAAACTCCAAGCTATTAGTGAGCAATGTGAAGATCTTTGTCGGAGGGCAAAATCTAAAGATGAGCATAAGGCTGAAACAATAAATTCAAGTTCTTGTGTTGAATCTGAGTTTGATGATGATTCTATTTTTGATTTGGTTAAAGATGTTGCATTGGTTGATGATTCTATTGTTGATGTGGTTGATAATTTGTTGCATGAGGATGTATTGATTGATGCTACTAATTAGGCAATGTTGATATGGTTATTCTGCATGAAGATGCAATGGTGGTTGATTCTGGTTCATCTATTGAAAATGGTTACATTCAAGAGACTTGTGTTTATGTGCAAGATGAGTTGATTTTGAATGTTGATCACATTGAGTTCATTATCCCTTAAGAGTTTCAAGAGTGTTTTAATTACTTGTTTGTATTATAATTTTTAGTGGGAGATGTGATTTAATTCTGTTTTGTTCATGTGTTATTCATATTACTCAAGTTCTATAAAACTAGAGGTCGTGTATTAATGAACAAGGGATTTGTAATGGTTTCTTGTATGCATGGATTCTCTCCAACGAATCTGCTTGCAATGATTCGAGGTTGAATCATTTTCCAAGAAGAGAGGAATGATATGATCCAAGACAATAAGTCAACAAGTCAAAGTCAAAGTCAACCAAATTGTCAACGGTCAATTATCAAGTCAACCCAAGACCAAGCCAATGGTCAAGGGTCCAAACCCTAACCCTAATCCTAAGGGCTGGCTACTTATCCATAATTCCACATCCAATTGGGAAGTTAAAATCGGATGTTCTGAGCATAGCAGCTTATTCAAGTCATAACTTTTGCTACACAGCTTTGCTTGATGTGATTCAAAATGCCAAAGAAAGAGGACCTCCAGATCTACAATTCATATGTTTTGAGAATTGTAATTTGAGGTCTTTAAGGGGGACGAAATTGGGATGCCAATTCAGAATTGTAATCTGTCAATTTTAGTTTTCCAACTAGGATTAGGATTCCTATTATTATTTGCTTTTCTTTCAAGTCAAGCTTGTTTGGCTAAATTTCTTTAGTAGATTAGATTTAGGATTACTTTGTTTTAAGCTCTATTTAAAGAACAAAAGGGGGCAGCTGTCACCCATAAGCTTTGATAAATAATATTTCTTTATTTTCTTCAAAACAAACATTTGTGCATTGCACTTAACATTAAGGTGTTCCTTATTGTTGTATGAAATTAAACTAAGTTGTTAGTTTATTTCACTACTACCTTAATTAATCTATTAATTTGTTAGTTTATAAGTTGTTTGAGTGTTCATCTAATTGTAGCTAGAGACCTTAGTAGTTATATTGCTAAGCTTGCTAGTTCCGTTTCTAATTACAAACATCAAGTTAAATCTTTAGGCGACGTAATCATCATTATTGCTAAGCTTGCGATCTCATTTATAGGTAGAGACCTTATCACGTTTGATTAAGTTAATAAATTTATCTTATATTTGAAGGTATCCAAAGCTATTGAATCATTCCAATTGCATTTAATAGTGCTGGTTCGTATCAATTGGTATCAGAGATGAACTTGTAAGTTTTGATTAATTTTCTTTTGAATCAAGATTCTGTCTTATTGAATCCGCAACCATCTTTGTGTTCAATTGCTGTCCGCACTTTGTTCTAGTTTTCTCTCCATAATCCTTGTTCAATTCTAGGGTTTGCGAATTGTGTTCTAATTTTAAAAAAATCTTTTGAAATTGTGTTTCTTGCTGTCCGAAATTCACTAAGGCAGGTTGTGTTTAGTTGTGATTATTCCGCATTGTTTCTTTGCCCAAAATTGAAATTAGAACTTTGTTCTGTCTGAGAAACTTTATTCAGTTTAATTTTAAAGAGCTTGATATGAACATCTAATTTCTTGAGAGTAAACACGTAAGGGAGTGAATCTATCTTTGTTCCAACCATGTTTTATAACCAAGATGGTATACTTAAAGCTTTTGGTAAATTTTAAAAACAATTAGATGACTATATTATGCAATAAAAGCTCCAAGCTATTACTGAGCAATGTGAAGATCTTTGTCGGAGGGCAAAATCTAAAGATGAGCATAAGGCTGAAACAATAAATTCAAGTTTTTGTGTTGAATCTGAGTTTGATGATGATTCTATTTTTGATTTGGTTAAAGATGTTGCATTGGTTGATGATTCTATTGTTGATGTGGTTGATGATTTGGCACATGAGGATGTATTGATTGATACTACTAATTTGCCAATTGTTGACATGGTTATTCCACATGAAGATGAAATGGTGGTTGATTCTGGTTCATCTATTGAAAATGGTTACATTCAAGAGACTTGTGTTTATGTGTAAGATAATGAGTTAATTTTGAATGTTGATCACATTGAGTTCATTATCCCTCAAGAGTTTCAAGAGTGTTTTCATTATTTGTTTATGTTACAATTTTTAGTGGTAGATGTGATTCAATTCTATTTTGTTCATGTGTTATTCATATTACTCAAGTTCTACAAAACTAGAGGTCGTGTACTCATGATTAAGGGATTTGTAATGGTTTCTTGTGTGCATGGATTCTCTCCAATGAATCTGCATGCAATGATTCGAGCTCGAATCATTTTCCAAGAATGGGGGAATGATATGATCCAACTCAATAAGTCAACAAGTCAAAGTCAAAGTCAACTAAATGGTCAATGGTCAAATATCAAGGAAGGTCAAGCCAAGACCAAGTCAATGGTAAAGGGTTGAAACCCTAACCCTAATCCGAAGGGCTGACTACTTATCAATAATTCCAAATCCAATTAGGAAGTTAAAATCAAATTTTCTGAGCATAGCAGCTTATTCGGGTCATAACTTTTGCTACACAACTTCGCTTGATGCGATTCAAAGTGCCATAGAAAGTGGACCTCCAGATCTACAATTTATGTGTTAAAAATTGTAATTTGAGGTCTCTAAGGGGGACAAAATTGGGACGCCAATTCAGAGATGTAATCTATTAGTCTTAGTTTTCCAACTAGGATTAGGATTCCTTTTATTATTTGCTTTTCTTTCAAGCCAGGCTTGTTTGGCTGAATTTCTTTAGTAAATTAGGTTTAGAATTACTTTATTTTAAGCTCTATATATAGAACTAAAGGGGGCCGCTGTCACCCATAAGCTTTGATAAATAATATTTCTTTGTTTTCTTCAAAACAAACCCTTGTGCATTGCATTTAACATTAATGTGTTCCTTATTGTTGTATGAAATTAAACCAAGTTGTTAGTTTATTTCACTACTACCTTAATCAATCTATTAACTTGTTAGTTCATAGGTTGTTTGAGGATTCATCTAATTATAACTAGAGACCTTAGTATTTATATTGCTAAGATTTATAGTTCCGTTTTAGTTGCAAACATCAAGTTAGATCTTTGGATGAAATAATCAGCATTATTGGTAAGCTCGCTATCTCGTTTATAGGTAGAGACTTTATCACGTTTGATTAAGTTAATTAATTTATCTTATGTTTGAAGGTATCCAAAGCTATTGAATTGTTCCAATTACATCTAATAGTGCTGGTTTGTATCATTTAGGCTATTCCTGTGACTTTTTGTGACTGCCTCTTTATCCTAGAGACATGCGCCTCTAGAATGAGGGGTGCACTTCTAGAATGAGGTACACAACCTTTAGCTGAGTCGATCCCTGTTCTTGACTTGTTTGTTTATTTTTCGGCTTCCTAATCATCTATAAATTATCCACTGTATGTGATAATTATGACTTTGAACATATAATTATGTTACAGATGCGTGATTAATTATACTTAAATTTTGATTCATTTCAAAAAAAATATAATTTAATATTTAATTGAGGTATCGAAAACTTTTTTCTCATCAATAAAATGTTAGCGTCGTTAAAAGACATGTTACATGGCAATAAGATACATGTTATTTTTTTTATCTGGTTCAACATTTATAATTTTTGAAGTCCAAAATGCTTTTCACAATTTTTGGCTCCAAAATTTTGAGCCTTGAGTACTTTAGGTCATGGTTTTAAGAACCTAACTGGACCAGCCGGTTCAATTGTGAACCGGAGGCTAGTCCGGTTCGGTACACGTTATATAACTAGATGTTCTGTTCAACCCTTTTGAACCGATTAAAAACCACCGAATTGTTAAAAGGAGCAAAACTGGCCGATTTAAACTAAACATCAAAAAGACAAAACTAAAATATCAAATTAAAAAAACACTCACTACCCATCTCTTTCCTTTTTGCCCTAAAACCTAAAACTTCCCTTTTCATGTTCGAAAAAAAAAACTCTCCTCTTCCTAGTTTAGTCATAAGATCTTCATAATTTATATCATCAATTTCGATCAATTGGTCTTTGATTGCCCTTTCAAAAAAGGGAACAATCCAAAATTAAAAGAACCCATTGTATTTAGATAGAAAAAAATATAGTAGATTACAAATCTAAATAAAATAAAGATCAGATCTTTCTCAATATAAATGTTATTTACGTTTTAATTGAATTTTTTTCAAGAAAGATGCCGGCTTTCTTCACAATCATTGCAATCCACAACTTTTCAAATTTCCATATAATTTTTTGAACAAAAATAGAAAAAAAAACTATGAATAATGAAATATAATATAAAATAATAGAGATGGGAAAAGAAAGTTCAACGTTGATAAAAAAAAAGGTGATGACATTAGTAGAAGATTTAAAATGAAGATGATTGGGGGGGGGGGGGGGGGGGAAGGGGGGATATGTGAGAAGATAGATGTTATAATAGAAAAAGATAGGTAGGGAACTGCCATGGGGGGGGGTGGCGGGGGCCTTTTGCTTATTTCAAATTATTTTTAAATATCAAAAGGCCCACCCCACACCACCACATTGCATTTCCCTACCTATTTTTTTATTTTAAAAAATATTTATTTTATAATATCCCCCCGTCCCCCCCCCCCCCCCCCCCAATCATCTTCATTTTAAATC
>CANYLF012470236.1:0-13797 GCA_948193215.1 Bocquillonia castaneifolia
GATCGTTGTGAATAGTGCAACGATCGTTGTAAGCCAAAAATCACCAAAACGAAATTTTTGAACAGAAAACACAGTTTAAAAACAGTATTTCTGACTTTCCTCTGTAAAACTGTACTTAAACCAGCTCAAAATCAATGAATATATATATCAAACTTTTCAAACTTAAAAATACAATAATATTTATATCCAAGGAACATGGAAAACATCATCAACATACAATTAACCAAAATCAACATACTAATGATGCCAATACTTAATGAAATGATTTAACATACTTAAATGCATAATTAATTGTTAATTAATTATGGCCGTTACACCAGATCAATTCTAAAATGGGTGACCCACTGGAAAGTAGTGTAGTATGACTAAGTAATGAGGTGACTTAAGGGGCATTAAAGGAGGTTAAATAAATAAATTTATTATTATTATTTTTAAAATTTTTAATTTTTTAAAAATAATTTAATTTATTAAAATTATTTTTTTAATTCTTTCAATAAAATTTACGACGGACTAAGTAAATCCGTCGTAAAAAATCTGCGACAAGATCTTTACAGACGGACTTTTGGCCATCGTAAAAGCCGCGCAAATTGAAATGTGCGATGGAAATTGATAATCCGTCGCAGATTTCTGTTTTTCTAGTTGTGCATCCACATAGTCATATTCTTTTAACCGATAACTATATCACGTTGTCCACTTCCTATATTTTATCATGTTTCTTCCTCTACACTCATGTTTGAGGAATGTTCTCATTTAAAATTCCTTTTCAAGTAAAGCATATTCTTTAAGAAAGTTTCTCAGTCTCATGTAATTAAGCTTGGCCCTTAATTAATGGACATTAAAGTCCTTAAAATACACATAAGTATTTATGGATTTTAATTAAATTAAAACACCAAAATTTAGGTGTAAACAATTTCATATGTGCTAGTGTGGTCCAATACTTGCCAGACCCATTGGATTTCCATTACAAGAATGTCATAGAAGTTCCCGCCTTTTTTAGGACTAGTGAATCTAGTACTGGAACTGGTCCTGGAATAGTTCTACTTTAATTATGCGCTTCGCTTTGGGCATGCCAAAGAGTGTAGGTCTCCCGACCGATGTATCTGACTTGTCAAACATTTTGTGGGTGTGGATCCGCTACGAAAGTATCCACAAATGCCATTAAAAACTCAGTAGAGTCAATGTGAAAGTAACGAATGTGTAGATCTAGTGATATAAAAGATTACTGGTAGAACTAGCAAATAAACAAGAGGACTAGTGTTTGTAATTGACTTGATTGAATTAATAACTAAAGAAGACTTAGAATAAAAGGAAATTGATATGCTAATAAGAGAAATAAACTTGAATAAAATTGAAAGGTTTGTAGTATTGAAATTGAACTGAATACAATGAAATTAAATTGAAGACAGACTTGTGAAATTAAGCTATGCTAAGTTGAGTTAAGTTAATTTACTTCGAATAGTTGTCGTTGTAGTTGTTGTGTTATATTGTTGATTGATTGATACTTTGATTAATTAAATCTTGTGAAAAATAGGAAAATAAGTAAATAATTAAACTAGAAACATTGAGCTTGAAAAGTAAATAAACTGGAATTGTAAAATGAATAAAGAACTGGCCAAATTAAAAACTAAAAATGAATTCATTTGAGTTTGAAAAATAAATACAATGGAAATGTAAAGAACTTGACTAATTAAAGCTTGTAAAATAAACTAGAAATTAAGTAATCAATGTAAACTGGAAATGTAAAATCGAAGGCATTTGAACTTTAAAAAGTAAAATAACAAGGCTGGATATCTTGAAAATATTGAAGGAGCTAAAGAACTTGATAAATTGAAAGCTAGAAATGGTGTTTATTAAGTTAAAAAAGTAAATACAGTAATTGAAATTGAAAAATACAGAAAGCTGTGAATTACATTAGAGAATTTCTAAGCTAGTAATTGAGGCTAATTTGGGCTGTTTATAAATTGATTAGTGGTGGTCCCTTTGTGTTAAATTCTTCTATTTATAATGGCAATTCTCCTCCATTTTAGTGCCGGTTCTCCCTTAGAAGCTACTAGAATTGGTAACTGTCACCCACAAATGCAGTTGCCTCTTTTCTCATTCACGATGTCCTTCTTTTTCAAGTTGGTTCCCCCCTTCTTGCACAATTTTAGGACCTCAATGCCCTAATCCTTTGAATATCAAAAGATCTGGAAAGTTCTCTCTTCATACCGGTCAGAGTTCTACTCATTTAGGTGGCGGTTCTTCCCTGGAAACATCTAGAACTCAAAATCGCCACATACTGCTATTTTCTCGGCCACGTAATTTTGTTAAATAAAGCCGTTAAAAATAGTTATGCTAGAACCACCATGTAACAGGCCTATTTTACCAAGTCCATTGCAGGTCCTAAGACTTTCAAGTAATTAACCTTCTAATTTTACCCCCGGAACTAGTCATTTGGGTTGTTAAAATTAGTAGGTCTAGTGCAGGTCTCATCCCTAGAACTGGTCATTTAAGAGGCCAATTTCAACATGTTTGATGTAGGTCTTATTCTTGATATTTTCACTTAATTAGCCTTCCAATTTCACCCGCAGAACTGGTCATTTGAGCTGCCAAAGTCAGCAGGTCCAGTG
Source organism: Bocquillonia castaneifolia (assembly GCA_948193215.1). Classification (NCBI taxonomy): domain Eukaryota; kingdom Viridiplantae; phylum Streptophyta; class Magnoliopsida; order Malpighiales; family Euphorbiaceae; genus Bocquillonia; species Bocquillonia castaneifolia. The sequence goes on from CANYLF012470236.1 coordinate 2,610, forward strand.
CGGGTCTCACTACTAGAACTGGTCATTTAAGAAGCAAATTTCACCAGGTCTTGACAGGTCTTGTATTCTTGACACTTTCACTTAATTAGCCTTCCAATTTCACCCCCAGAATTGGTCATTTGGGAAGTCAAAAATGGGTACAAACAATGCCGCCCACATGTATATTTATTTGTTCAAAAATGAATACACATGTGTGAACATATAGAGTGTTGCCCCCCAAATTCTGTATTAGAACCTGCATAAAGTGAGTTAGTAAGAGAAATATTTCCCATCTTTAGATTGATGAGATCTTGCCTTATTGTTGTAGACACATATTCGGCATCCCGGGGTGCCGTTGTAGCCGCTTTTCAATTTTTGACTTTAAGTGGCATTTTCAGTGAGTCCCACTAGGCATGCCAAAAAAGATTGTTCTAGCCTTTTTTAGGACTATTGGATCTAGTACTAGAACTGGTCCTGGAACAAATCTACTCTAATTGTGCCCTTTGCTTTGGGCATGCCAGAGAGTGTAGGTCTCCCAACCGATGTACCTGACTTGTAAAATGTTTTATAGGTGTTGATCCACTATGAAAGTATCCCACAGGTGCCACTAAAAACTCAGTAGAGTTAATGTAAAAGTAACGAATGTGTAGATCTAGTAATATAAAAGATTACTGGTAGAACTGGCTAATAAACCAAAGGACTAGTGTTTGTAATTGACTTGATTGAATTAATAACTAAAGAAAACTTGGCATTAAAGGAAATTGATCGGCTAATAAGAGAAACAAACTTGAATAAAATTGAAAGGTTTGTAGCATTGAAATTGAACTGAATACAATGAAATGAAACTGAATACAGACTTGTGAAATTAGGCTATGCTAAGTTGAGCTAAGTTTATTTTCTTTGAATAGTTGTTGTTGTAGTTGTTGTGTTTTATTGTTGATTGATTGACCCTTTGATTATTAAAACTTGTGAAAAACTGAAAAATAAGTAAATAATTAAATTGGAAACATTGAGTTTGAAAAGTAAATAAACTGGAATTGTAAAATGAATAAAGAACTGGTCAAATTAAAAACTAAAAATGAATTCATTTGATTTTGACAAGTAAATACATTGGAAATGTAAAGAACTTGACTAATTAAAGCTTGTAAAATAAACAGGAAGTTAAGTAATCAATGTAAACTGGAAATGTAAAATCGAAGGCATTTGAACTTTAAAAAAATTAAATAGCAAGGCTGGAAATCTTGAAAATATTGAAGGAGCTAAAAAACTTGATAAACTGAAAGCTAGAAATGGTGTTAATTAAGCTAAAAAAAGTAAATAAAGTAATTGAAATTGAAAAATATAGAAAGCTATAAATTACATTAGAGAATTTCTAAGCTAGTAATTGAGGCTAATTTGGGATGTTTTTTGATGGATTGGTGTGGTCCCTTTATGTTAAAATTCTTCTATTTATAATGGCAATTCTCCCCCCTCTTAGTGGTGGTTCTCCCTTAGAAGCTACTAGAATTGGTAACCATCACCTACAAATGCACTTACCGCTTTTCTCGCTTACGATGTCTTTCTTTGTTAAGTTGGTTCCCCCTTTCTTGCACAATTTTAGGACCTCAATGCCATAATCCTTTGAATAAAAAAGATCTGGAAAGTTCTCTCTTCATACTGATCATATTTCTGTTCATTTGGGTGGCGGTTCTTCCCTGGAAACATCTAGAACTCATAACCGCCACATACTGCTATTTTCTCTACCACGTAATTTTGTTAAATAAAGCCGTTAAAAATGGTAATGCTAGAACCACCATGTTACAGGCCTATTTCACCAGGTCTATTATAGGTCTTATATTCCTAAGACTTTCAAGTAATTAACCTTCCAATTTCATCCCCGAAACTGGTCGTTTGGGTTGTCAAAATCAGTAGGTCTATTACAGGTCTTACCCCTGGAACTGGTCATTTAAGAGGCCAATTTCAGTAGGTCTGGTATAGGTCTTATTCTTGAGATTTTCATTTAATTAGCCTTCTAATTTCACCCCAAGAACTGGTTGTTTGAGCTGCCAAAGTCAGCAAGTTCAGTATAGGTCTCACTACTAGAACTGGTCATTTAAGAAGGAAATTTCACCAGGTCTCGATAGGTCTTGTATTCTTGACACTTTCAATTAGCCTTCCAATTTCACCCCCAAATTTGGTCATTTGGGATGTCAAAATTAGGTACAAACAACGAATTTCGTATATCCCACTAATTCCGTCGCGAAATTCATTTTGCGATAATTTTTTTATGGCCTTTGTCTTTTGTGAAATATCATGTCACATATGTTTTGCATTGTAAAGGTGTTTTCTGTCGTAAATTTTACAATGGATTCTGCGACAAAGTATTTCAGTCATAAAAATTGGTAATCAGATCTACGACCCATTTTGTGACGGACCTGGCCGTTGCAAATATTTTTGTAATGGACCTGTCTTTCACAAATGTTGTAGCAGATTAAACACGTTTCACATGTTTTGCAATAATATGTACTAAAATGTATTATATTTCATAATAAAAAATTGAAACTGAATATAAACAATAGTGAATGATAAAACGTGAAAAATCCGTCAACAAATGATATATAAAAGCCTAATGTAATGAAATGGAAAATCGATAACCAAAAACTGTATTATCTGTAAAAAAAATGAAGCTAACTATACTGTATGAGAAGGAAATGAATAAAAAAACCTAACGTGCTGGAGGGAGAGAAGGATCTGAAGGTGCTGCAGAGGTAGGTGGAGTAGGAGGTGCTGCAGAGGTAGGTGCAGCTGATGGGGTTGTATGTTCTGTAGTAGGTGGATCTCCCGTGTAAATTAAAGGTTGTAGCGGAGTAACCTCAACCTAAAGGAAAACCAAGTCCGGGACCTGCACACCCGTCGATCACACCACTGCAGCTCAAACGTCAATGTGTGCCTGATAACACTGGTCCAGCACTTGCACCACGCTCCTTAATTATGATATTAGTCTGCATCTGGTGGTCCATCTAAGTTAGTTGATGTAATACCCATGATTTTTCATCATAATTTTTCCCCGAATTAAATAATTTTAACTCGGAGTTAAATAATTTAGTTCAAAATAAAATTAATTTTTTTGGAATTAAATTATTCGACCCAGAATTAAATTATTTGAATTTAATCTTTGAAATTAAAAATGTTAGTTTGGGAAGTTATTTTAAGTTAATTTTCTGGTTGAAGGTGTTAAAATATTGTACAAGTTTGTAGTTAAAATTTGAGCTAAAATCGAGTTCACAATAAGAAGTAATTGAACAAAAGGACTTAATTATAACATCTGAAAACTTTATTTATATATACAATCAGCTGCCATGACCTAATCGCAAAACCAGAAAAACTTCAGAAAACATCCCCTTTAACCCCTAAAATTCTTTGAGATAGCTACAATGACCTGACCATTTTCTACCGGCCATAACTTCTCCATCTGACCACCGTTTTTAACCCACCACATATTGATTTGAAGCTTATGATCTCCTCTACACACCCATAAAATTTTTCCCAATTTTCATCGATTATTTTGGATGATTTTACCCTTGGAAGTTCGGCGAGGGGGCTACCTTCGTGGTTCGCCTATTTTCGACCAAAATCAAACAATGAGACCATCAAAATTGGATTCAGAGCACCCAAAAACCCATAGGTAACATGGTCTGCAATCATGAATGTCACCTAACGATGGCTATAGGAGCAAATCAAAAAATGGAAAGTCAAATAGTTTTTTGTCCGATCTGGCCAACTGGAAGCTCGTTCCAGCATGTGAACAGTGTGTGGAGACTTCTTGATAAGTTGCGCTCCAACCTGGAGCTTAGGGGGGCCATTGGTCACCTCCGAGACGGCACGTAGGCCCGACACGCCATCGTAGGCGGTGGCCGATGGGCCCCATCCAGAAAATTCCGATGATATTTTTTAAAAATCCTAAAATTTATTTTGGACAACTTTTGTGAAGACACTATAGTTAAATTAGTGTAGATTTTATATTAAAAATCCCTGAAAATAAAATGCGGTGCATGGAAATTCTACAAATGCATGTCTAGGATCTAATTGATATGTTCGGTCTTCAAATATGTTATAAGCATGATGAATAACTATGAATTTGAATTAGAATTAATACAGCTGAGGTATGAATATGTTTAATTGTTATGGACTATTGGTGTCGGTAAGTCCGGGTATTTTCAGTTAGCCCCACCTCAGAAATTATGATTTTTCTTTTTATAAAATACTATAAATTATGCTGGTCATTTTTCATAAATGGACGTTAGGCTAGTTCTTTGTAGATTGTGAATAAAAATTTTGGAACTTAATACGCGGTCTGTGTAGTTTCTCAAAAAACGTGCCAAATGTTATAATTGGTATTTTTATGCTTAGATTGGATTGTTTGGACTTTAAAAATGATATAATTGGACTCAAAATGGATTCTGTATAAATACAATAAACGATATAGATAGATAATGGACTATTTGGGCTGTAATGGTAAATCCGAGTAGTCTAGTAGGCCCGATAATTTGTTGAGAATATAGAAGTGTGTTTGCTTGCAGAAACGAGCTCCACTTCGATGGAGAGATGTGCAATATATAGAGGAAATGCTGTCAAATTTTTGGTAGCGTTTTCTCGTAAAACGTGATATCAAGTTAAAAGATAGTTATAATTAAAATTCAATATATAAGAATTGAGTTAAATATTACGGAGTTTGTTAGACTTTTAGAATTTAGAAATCTGTATATATGGTGCCTGATCCTAAATTCTGTAATTATTCTCATATAAAGAATCCCAAAGGCCAGAACGGAGTAGTCGTGAAGGAGCGATATGAGTCGCATGCAAATCTCAGTGAGTTAATTTCATATTTATGATAATTGCTCGTAGATTGCATGTACATGATGAGATGGAATGGAATGAATATGTCTATATGGTGGATGAAAAAGAATATGCATAATCTGTGAATGATATTATGTTTGAATAATTATATGAGTATTTATAAAAGTATTAATTATATTATTATTAATTTAAATATATATATTGAATGGAAAATTATGATATGATGATTGTGATTGATGTGAATGTGATTATGATTATGAGATGATTGTGAATGTGATCGTGATTGTGAATGTGAACGGTTGGAGGATAGTCATCAGAGTCGTCAGGCTGTATCCACACAAGAGCCAGGTATGTGTTTGGTTATGATGGTAATATCGGGGCGTGCGTGGTGTAGTGCTTTGGCACTGATTCTTTATTTATTTATTATTATTATTTTACTATGATTGTGGCGCGCTCGGTGTAGTGCTCTGGTGACCGCATAGTAAAGTCTGGGGCTTGTTCGGTGTAGTGCTCGGATGCCAGACGATTTATTGATTAAAAGAATGATATTGGAATGAGAGAACCAATTTGGTTATGGGGATTAGAGGTCTGTTAGATGTCCTGTCTAGATCCTCCTTCGGATTTGTTATGTATGTGACATTTAAGAGTATGACTGTGTGTATTTATATTATTATTATAAATATATATACAATGTATGACTGCCTATGGATTAGGTTACATTTCATAAATATGTGATTAATTCACTCAATGAGATCTGACTCCCCTTAACCCATTTTTTCAGGTTTCTTATATTCAGACTTCGCATGTCAGTACCCTTTGTTGGTATTCTTTTTCACCGATTGTTAAGTATGTTTCAACTTGGTATATCACAGAAACGTATTCATACTCTAGAGTTGTAGTAGTGATCCATTTTCTTAGAATAATAAGTCTGTAAGTCAATAAATCATTCAATATGTATGCTACAATATTATTATTGCATGAAATGGATATAATGATAATTATTATGATTAGTTGTAAGACTTCAGTTGGGATGTTGGTAATGATTATTATTACTATCTTTATTATTACTATGAATACTATTATTATTATTGTTACTACCGTTGTTAATATTGATACCGTTTAAGTATGCAAAGATATTACATACATATATTCATAGTTAAATCATAAATATTGAATAAAGAATGATAGAAAAAGTGTGGTATTTATCAAGTTTAAGATTCTTATTTTATCCTTCCTAATCAGTTTTGCCAAACTTGCTAATTCAATATTCAAATGCAATATTTGGAACATTTTAGGGTGCGTATTATTTGCAAAAGCATCCCCTACTGTCATTTTCCTTTTCCTCCTTTTATTCAATCAAATCCTTAAACCTTGACATTTATTGGATTTCTAGTCCAATTATATCCCAAACTTTTGATTTTACTATCAAATAAGGAAAAAGTTTAATTTGCTGTTTTAAAAAACAATAATGTTATATGGCACAAACTGATCAGGAAGGATAAAATAAGAATCTTAAACTTTTAAAGTGTGTTTTTTTAACTAACTTTTAAAGTGTTTTGAAAATTAGTATCGTTAAATGTTTTGCTCTTAAAAAGTCGTGCTTAAAAGTGATTTCCATTTATAACCCATTTTGATTTAAATCAGTTTGTACCATTAATCACTATTCTTATATTTCAAAAAAAAATTAAGAATTTCTGACCCGTAAATTATTTCTTAAAATTTTTAACCGAAAAACTTTTAAAAACTATAAAAAAAAAAAAATAAAACACATGGAAATTTTGTGTGTGTGTGTGTGTCTTAAAACTTAGAAGTGTATGTCAAATTTATTTGAAATAGTGATCGGTGGATTTTGCTTAATTCAATTTCTGAATTTATTGAAAAAAAAAATAGTCAATAGTACCATTTTCAATAATTTTTTTTTGGTAAAAATTAACTATGTAAAATTAATCAAACCCTACCGATGACTTTTTTAATTATCTTTGGATATTGGTTTAGACTCCTACCAAAAAATAGTAATATTTTCATATGTTTCATATTTTTATAATTTTTTTAAATTGTTTGTTAAACAAATTTTAAAAAATTTATTTGTTGGGTCAGAAATTTTTTTTTAAATGTTTAAATTTAAATTAAATCATTTTTAATTCTCATATAAAAAATTAGTAGAAATTTAGTTAAAATGATTTTTTTTGTAAATTGTTTAAGAATGTAAATAACATTTTATTCTTATTTATTATTAAAATCAAATGTTTAGAATCTAATTGAACTAAATATAAGGAATTCCCTTATTTTATTATGTATTTCAAGTTTAACTGTTTAATGACCAATTTAACCCTTTTTCCTATCACACAAGTAGGCAACTTTTTAAAATGTTATTCACTATTTATGTAGCCAATTTTGTCAACATAAGAACTTGACAGCTTAAAATCAGAAATTATCTTATCTATACACAGAAATGTCAAAACCATATTTAGGAAAACAATTTTGCAAATTTCGAAGACAAGTTCTGGTTAAAATTGTCCTAATTACCAAAAATTATCCAAACTTTTCGACTTTTAACAATTATGTCACAAACTTTCAATATTACATAACAAATGCTAATCTATTAATTCTTTTTCAAAAGTACTCTGTAATCAATTTAATAGGTAAAAAAATGACTGTGTAACTCACTGTAGTAGTTTTTTTAAAAGAAAAATAAAAAAATTAAATAAATAAGTTAAATACTGCATCAATTGTAAAAGTCAAAATGTATATTTTTTATTTTTTTAAATTTATATGTTTAGCTTATTGTCTAAAATTGGGACACATAATTCAAAATAAATAAGTGTATTTTAACTCTTTTAAATGATCAACATTTAATATTCTAGTCAACTTATCTTTAAAAAGTTAAAAAAATTATTCTGACAAGTTACAGTGGTATTTTTACCTGAGAACAAATTACAATGATATTATTTAACCGAAAGAGTGATCGCATAATGTTTTTGAAAAAAATATTAATAAATTAATATTTATCATGTAATTATTAATATAATTATTAAAAGTTGAAAAGTTGGTCTATTTTTTATAATTAATCCTAAAATTTTATATTGTAAGATTTGAATCTTACCCAGCCCCTTCAGGGTTTTTTTTTCCTTGAAAAAAGCCCCTTTCAGTTTATGTACCCAATGCGAAGCTATACATTTTCCTTATTATTTAAATATCCAAACCAACTCGACTTTAACAAAAAAAAATTGCTGACTTCTTTTATTTTAATAGTCCAATTTAATCAAGAAAATGCCATTAATTCATTCATCGTGAATTGCATTAAGTATGGATACAATAATAAAATTAATGAAAATGATACGCTACATAAGACAACAAAATAAAACAAGATTATAAGAGAAATACTGTCCCCATATATTTCTTATGTATTATGTGCTCATCATCTGACCTCAATGGATATTTTTTCCAACCAAAATTTTGATAAAGAGGAAAGAGACCTAAAATGAAGACAGTATGTAAAAAGACAATGTACATATAGTAAAATATTCATAGTTTTAAAATATTTATCGCTTTCAAATATCAAAACAACATTAAATAATCTTTTTTTCACTTTTATCCCCACTTTATTACTATTTTAAATAACATATAAAAATAAAATTACAAATGTTTATGAAAGGATAATGTAATCATTCTGATCCTTTTTTCCTAAGATCTAAACTAATTGATAGCTACCTTAATCAATGTGTCACAACTTTAAACTTTAAAAGACTGTTATTTTGAAACGAATGAGTAGTTTTTGGTCAACTGTTCCCTTCATCCATCCAGGGCTGTGCAAAAACCAAACCAGCCCGTAAAAAAAATGATCAATTTGAGTCTAGTTCAGTTCTTTTCAAATTTTTTTAAATTTTAGGTCGGTTCGATATTGGGTAGTTGATAAAAAAAACCGAACCAAATCAAAAAGTAACCAAAATACATGCTAAAAAACCTAATTGAACCCCCAAAATTAACCAAACCAAACTGATATAGTTTGGTTTTGAATCATATTGACTTTGGTTCAGAATGGTTTTGCAAATCAAAAAAATATATATAGTTTGCTTCGATCCGGTTTAAACCAGATACGCACCCCTACATCCATCAAACCCCAGGAGAACAAACATACCAAACAATTCTACTTCATAACTTTAAATGCGAGTTACATAACATACAATATATTTATCTGACTCGAGCTAGAAAATGTGGAAAATATCCACACTGCATAGAAATTATAGAATCTTATTATTTCAGTGATTTCCAGATGTGTAAATAAGTAAATATCAACAAATTATTCCCAGCAATTTTGAGAAGCTAGCCTAGTTACGAAGAGATCAATAGATGCCGGTCAAGAACACCAGGCTTTTCACAAGATGAAGTCCAATGTGAAGATGAATTGAAAAGATAAACCCAAACCTACATAAAAATTCAATCAAATTGACCTATATGGCAGCCCATGATCTAAAATATTTTCATCTAATCATCATTCTACTTTTAGCGTTCCATTTTCTTTCTTTCTCACTCCTCCACTCAAGTACATCCTCTTAATTGGTAAGGAAATTGCAACTAAGCTAGCCATTAAGGTGCAAGTCCATTCAGTATAAGAATATTTAAAGACTTCACATGGTTCTTAGCCCTACTTTGGGTTGTGTTATAGGTCATATCCTACACTAATCTCCAGTGCATATTATAATAATGTCATGCGGCAAAAAAATTTCTTTACTTTTGAAGCAATGCATAGGCGGACTGAAAAATTAATAATTTCTGATGGAATAACTCAGCAATAATGGATGGTCATCTCAAGTATCACAATTTGAAACCAATAAAAAAAAAGCAGGAAAATATATATATATAACAAAGGATGTTAATTAAGCACAGGCAATAACGATTTATGCCCTACATGTCCCAATAGACCACATGCCTATAAGGAGGCAAAAAAAACTGATGGCAATGGATGTTGGGACTGATCTACAGATATGTTGTATACATCAAAAAAAAAAACAAAAGACTGACTGAATTTACATCGAGGACTATAAAAAGAATGGAACTTAATATAATGTAGGAGATGGTCAGTATTTACTCACAAAAGATTACAAGTAGATGAAGTAGAAGCAGCAGGAGCAGCAACTTCAACAAATAAAACCATGACGCTAGTTGGAATGAAGCAGCTGATGGTTTAGATGGAGCTCTTCCAGCAACAGCAGGTGAAACTGCATGCCCACCAGGAGTGCTCTGCTGCTCATTCGTTGGTAAGGGGTTGCCTGGTGTCCAATTAGGAGAATTAAGTGGCATCCTCCTATCATCATTACTTTGATCTTCACCTGCATTTGTAGAGGAATTGAATTGAAAATCAATAAAAAAAACTTGACAGGACCAAACTTCTAGTCAATTAATCACACAGTAACAGTTGCATAAATACAATATAAATCGGTATCAACTAATTCTTGTGCAACAAATTCATTAGTTATGTAATCATCATTATTAAACACAGAAAATGCCAGAGAACTCACAACTAGAACGTGACCAACCCAACTTCAAATTTTCCCTATCAAATACCACTCGGTATCCTGTCATGAAATTCTCTGCAAAACATTTTATTTCAGAATAAGAAAAAAGTGATGTGTGAGCATAGCTGTATGTGGGAGAGCATAACAGATAAAAACGATTTCTCCACAAAAAATGAGCAGAAGACTTACGTCCAATGGTTCCAATATCTCCCTCAATCGGCTGAATAGCTAAACAAAATCCAATAATTCCCTAAACCAGCAAGGTTACCACATTTAGATTTCATTTAACATTAGAATTTATTCAAGGCAACAACAAACATCAAGTTAGGAGTGAGCAAAAATAGGTTTGAACCAAATTTCAAACCAAACCAAAATGAATTTAATCCTCATGTCACTTTTAAAAATTTCAGTTTACTTTTGGTTTTTTATTTTCAAAAGAACCAGTTTTCAATGCAGTTCAGTTTTGTATTTATAGAACCAACTAGACTAAACTGAACCCGTCAGTATTGTAGTTACCTAAACTATGACATTTATGTATCTAACCTTGTCCCTTTAAAATACCTGAGAACCTCAAGTCTTTCACTTCAATAATGTTCTAATTTTTTTCTAAGCCACCGCTTTGTTTTTAGTTCCCAATTCCTAAAAGCCCACACTTTCATTTTTCTTACTTATTCTTATTCAATTTATAATTATGATTTCCTGACCTATATCAGAAGGGTGAAAATAAAAAATCTAAGCAATTGTTGAATCTCATTTCTTCTTCTTCACTTTGCAACCTCATTTCATCATAGCATTATACATTGGTATTGAACTCAAATCAATACCAGCTCTTTTCATATCCATAAATTTAGCAACTC
>CANYLF012470597.1:0-14548 GCA_948193215.1 Bocquillonia castaneifolia
AAATATTAATATTCATTAATTTTTATTAGAGGTTGGACCATTTTTACGCCAACTTTAAAATTTTAAAGATAAAGTGAGATATTTTAAATTTTAAAAATTTAAGAGAAATCTAACTTGTAATTAAACAACTTCTTTTTTTGAAATAAACACCTATTTGCACCTTTACTAAAAATTATCAAAAATAAATTTAACAGTTGAAAAATGAGGGCATCAGCACTCATAATAAGCAAATCCCATTCCTTTCTACGGCATCTTGAGCCAAGCCAACTAACTAGGCTGCCTCTTGAGGGCACATTGGTGCACCTCTGGACTCTCTGTCTCGCTTGTGTGAAAGTGAATTGCGTGCGATTACTGCCAAATCTCTTAAACGTTTTTAAAATAGGCCATTGGATTAAATGACTTCGATTCAAGTTTTTTTAGTATTTGACAGCACATCCAAGGAAAATTCTTGGATGCTCACATCCGTGAACCAATTCAATCAAATGTTAACACGTAATTAAATGTGTTAGTTTTTTTATGACAACTTTTTAATTTTTGTCTGAAAATAAAGAGATATGTTAAGACGTGTAAACATATGATTAGTTGGTCTACGATCACACTCATGGGCCGTGATCCATCCGAACGTTTCCCTCCATCCAGAATGAAAATTGTTACAGATGTACAAGAACGGTATGCATGGTGGCAGCATGGGATATTTTTCAGCTAAATACATAATTTTTACCTTCAAACTTTATACGTTTAACATATTACACTTCAAACTTTATACGTTTGATATATTACACTTATAAACTTTAAATTTAACTTATTAAACATATAAAGTTTTAAAATTTATTTGTCATACGCCAAAATTAATTCAATTAACCTATTATGGATATAAAGTTTAATTTTTTTATCTATTACATACTAAATTTAAAAGTTGTAAAAATTACATTGATATGACAGATATGCAAAATATAATAATTTAAACTACATGTGTAATATAAAAATTGAGTGAATTAATAGAATTAAACTAAATTTAGTGTTTGATATGTAAAAAATTAAAATTTTATATGTATAATAAATTAATGATAAAATTGAGAAGTGTAGTGATCAACTTTATAAAATTCCAAAGACATCATATATTCTTTTGCATCAACCATCTATATAACATATGATTTTCGGGTCCTTCTATATTGCACCGGTGTAACGGTGTAACATTACACCGATGAGAGAGTGTGACATAGAAAATATCATATCACATTTGTGTAAAGTGATATGACACTTTATGTGTCATTATCTCTCATCGGTGTAACGTTACAATGGTACAATATAGTCTTAGCCATGATTTTCGCTTATGAATTCCATATGCAGTGCACACCTGTTATATAAAGATAATTTATAAATGATTGTGAACTATTATCCATATAGAATTTTTTATTCGGAGAAGCATATTAATTCTGAATGTAAAAATACTTAAAGCCTTTTAAGTATATAGTAAGATACTTATAAGATAAAAGAGTATATTGTAAGATATTTGAGACACAGTCGGTGAGGGAGGGAGGGGGCAAGAAAGGGCTAGAGCTCCCCTCTCCCTCTAAAATACTACTAATATATACTTGTAATATATGTAAAAAAATAATGTCCTATTAAATTTGACCCCCTTCTAAGTTTATATTTGAGTCTTAAAATTAATGGACTAATTAATATTATAAATTTAACAAATTAAATAAATCTATTATATTTATATGTTCAAAAATCTAAGAAAATCTATAAAATTTATAAGAATATGACTCATATTATTTTATTTATTTGATTTCCACAGTAAAAGCATAAATTTATAATTTATAGTATTGTTATATGTTATTATATTCTGCGTCTATTTAAAGTCAGAAACCGGTAAATTAATTTTGACCCTCCTTAATTGGAAATCCTGGCTCCGTCCTTGGACAGAGTGATAAAAGAAAATAAATAAAGATAGTTGATAATTGCATCTTTTATTCAATTATTGTTCATAAAATAGAAAATCAGATATGCATTTATGCATAAATGTTAACAAGTCTTTATAAACAAATGTTATAAATTTCTCTCCGGACGTTAAATTTTCCTGGAAAGTTAATACAAGATAAAATGATTTTGAAAAATTGTCATGAAACACAAATTCATACATGTTTAATATATAATATATTTATTTATTATTTTACTTATTTTTTCTTCATTACTATATGTTGTTTTTTTTATAAATTCTTTAAATCTTAAATATTGAGCTCAGAGGAGAATGGAGATACAATGAGACAAATTTATCCTAAAATATTTTTTTATTACAGAAACTTATTTTTTTAATATTTTGTGTAAAATTTTAATTTGCATTATTAAATAAGGAGAAAATACACTAAAATTTACAAAATGAAAAGAGAATAAAAATTTTGAAAAATGTGTCATAAGAAAATTTAATTGCCTCATATAATAGTTGAGTTTCTTACTTAAATTTCAAGTAAGGTACTTTGTTTGTTAAAATGAGCTTAATTATCCATTTTACTATCTAAAAATATTGTGAAAGAATGATAGATTTATAATAAAAAAATATTAAATTTATGTCAAAAAAAAAAAAAGTAATCGACAATTATTATAAAAATTTAAAGAGCCAAATACGTATGGCTCGATGTCAATTCACCCTTGACCGTGCTTTGAATATTAAAGGTTCAATTATTAGAAATGATTTTTTTCTTTAAACTTTGTTTTTCAAATTTTATAATTTTTCATATTAAAATTGATTCTCTAGAAACTTATATGATAATTCTTTTTTTTTAACTAAGCATTTATAATTAGTCAATTTTAGAATGCATTTTTAATGCTTTTCTAATAACTAAAAACATTGTTCTTTTTGAAGTTGTGTGCTTCATAAGTAACGAATGTTAAATTTACTAAGGTTAAAATTAAAACTAAAACTACAAATTTAAATCGAAAATCTCAAAATTCTTATTATAAGTGCAAAAAAATTGTAAAAAAGAATATAAAATAGGGGTTGAGGCCTTGCTCAACTAAGTACTCATCATATGGGACCGAGACCTCCCACCGATGGATTAAATTCCCTTGAAAACCAGGCATGTTCTATTGTGACACATAGTCCTCTCCTCTCCTACTAAAAATAAGTGAGATGGTTCACTTATTAAAAAAATATATTGACAATGGCAAGCATTAGCAATCATGTTCTTACGAAAACTATATAATAATGGTATACTTTTTTTTTATAAGTATGTCAACTTCAATGGTAAATAGCATTTTATCAACAACTCTGGATTTTATGATAAAATATTTAATTTAAAAAATAATTATACTATATGCAACTAAAATAAAAAATGGAAGTTCAAGTTTTTTTTTTTTTGTATAATTAAGTCGAATTTAAACAGTGAAACCTCAAGTCCAGGAAGAGGTTACATCTAGTTTATTGCAAAATTTACAGCTGCAGCATGTGCTCAAGAAAAACACCAAAACGAAGGAAAAAAACAATAAAATAAAGATTCAAATTGCTCCCTAATTTTAATACTTCCTCTTCTTCATTTTTCTCCTTTCTTTAGAAAACTTTTTCACTGGAGATCAAAGTGTTCACTGCAAAAACTTGAAGGTACAACTGAGATCTCCAAACGCCCGGTCCATTCTTCCCCTGGCTTCAAGGTGATGGGTTTCTCTACTACTGCTCCATCTACACATAGCATGTGTTTATATTCTTCGTCACCAAAATCCACCATTGATTTCGATTTCTTCTCCCATGGATTCCATACCGCTGTTTTTCAAAATAAACAAACATAATAAAGCAAAGCACAAGATATCATATGAGGCAGCATGCACAAACATTGAGTTTCTCACATGTAGATTATCATGCATTTTTTTTTTTAACTGGAAGCTTACCAATATCAGGCAATCCTTCCTTTTGTATGACAAATGTCCGTTTCTTTTCATGATCAAGTACTGCAATTACATTCGGAGAACTAAGATAAACTCGGTCCACCTGCCAAACAGATCAACTACATAAATAAAACAAGCCAGTGACTCCTTCAATCTCAAAACTAATTAAATTTCTATGGCCACAGTGAAATTAAATTGAAATCAGTATGTATATACCTCTGTTTCAAAAGTTAGGGCATCTCCTTGTTCTGTAAATCTCTCTCTTTGGTAAAGGTTGTCTAGGTAGTCAAGTGTCTCCAGTCCTTCTATCCTCACTTCACTGAAGTTACAATCAGACATTCATGTAAGCCATTTTGATCTTTAACAGAAATAAATCCATTATGACAAGAAAATGAAACCATTCAAAGGATGAGAAGCTACTATTTTTTTGAACTCCAACAAGTGAAACATTTTTATACTTACAAGAAGTCATTCTACCTTATATCAGACACAGACAAATGTGTGTGATACGCAAATGAGAAACTTAATGGCTTCCCATTGATGTTCCGTACTCTTGATGTTAATGCCAAGTCTCCTGTTGATGTGAGCGATACCCTAAGACGAAACTCAAAACTGAAATGAAATGAAGATTAGTTTAGAGAACAAATCAATCGAATATTTATTGCCAGTAAAGATATAGATAGGAGAATTCACATAGATGCCTTTGTGGGACAATATATTTCTGCAATGCCTCCTAAACATATCATCTTTTCAATATACCTCATTCAGATACACTTAACTGTGTGATTATAAGGGCAACTCCAACCAGCCCCCTCAAAATAGAGTAATTTTTCACTCCAATCCACTGCCAAATTCAACGCCATTTTGGTAATAATGAACAGTGAAACTCCAAATATGAAGAAACCCTGTAGCACGCTATTTTTTTACTTTAATGTTTTTTTTATAAAACTAATACTCTTACAATTTAGTTCACATATATAAGTGTTAAAAGCTTACAATTTAGTCCAATAATTAAAATGTATAATTTAATTATGATCTTAATTAAATAATTTTAAATTAAAAATTTATTAATTTTATATTAAATAATTTTATAATTTTGTAATATACATAAAAAAATAAAAAAGTTATTTGGATGTAAATGCATGAAAATAAATAAATTTGGGTTGAATTAGTAAAGTTATTATAATAATAAAAAATGTAATAGAAAAAGGAATATTCAGAGAATATTCTATTTGGTGTAAAATATAAAGTAGATGGTTGGAGTGGAAAACACCGTAGCAACCCTATTTTAGTGTAAAGTTGACTCTATTTTGAAGTTATGGATTGGAGATGGCCTAACGTAGAGAAAAAAGTCCATTCACTCCCCATTTTTTAAAATTTAGGGCACGCAACTATAATTCCATGGTCATAATAAAATTATATTGGGGAGCGACTTATTAATTCACTCGGAAGCTTAGTCAAGAAGACAGACAAGAAATTTCCTTCTTTTTTTTTTTTGGACATAAACATAAAGTGAAAACATTCAAGCTTTATACCTATGGGGCCAACACTTCAGGTCTTCTTCAGATGGTTTAAGAAGTAGGTCAACAAAAGATTTTCCATGGGAATGCAAAGGAGGAGGACTCTCATCAATCGTCCAAATCTTGTTCCTAGCAAAACCATGTTGCTCTAGTGAACCGCAGTTTCCAAACTTCAAGATCAATTAAAAAGCATGTATAAGCAACAAATATCCAGAACAAGATCTACATTCACAAGATAATGATTGGAAGTACCTGAGGGAAACAAATTGGAATTCCTCCCCTCATTGCTTTTGGGGGCTTAAAGATTGCCTACAATAAATGCATCACATGGTAAATCAACCTCAAAACTTGAGCAGGGAAGAGTTATTAATAATAGGCCATATCCTGGATAATGTTCAGCCACTCAAATTTAACCATGACCTGATGTTTTTGATCAACTTGAAGAGCTAAAATTGCAATATCAAGTTAACATTGTTGAGTGACTCGGATAACAACAACATGAAAAGGTAAAAAGAGTTTAAATTTACAGATCAAAATAAAAAAGTAAAAGAATAGCCCCCATTTCTCCGTCATTTGACACCTTGAAAGTTCAGATAATAAAATGAAGCTTCTAGGTCAAATAACAATTGACTGGTACAGCTCCATATCATTGAATGTCAATTTTCTGGATAATGGCCCCAAAACCAAAATTAAGACATCTACCTAAACATATAACGCAGGCAAGACACCTACCTAACTTCAGAAATTACTACAGGACAAGTTTATAAGATTTTTAAACAACAACAGACCTTGCTGCTGGTGAATAGAAGCTCCTCCCCCTGTTCATTTCTCCATGAAACTACCTGTCCTCCATGCAGGCTCACCTATTATCACAAAACCAGAAACCATGAAATTTAATCAAGAGTTACACAGACAGGATAAAGAAGATATATTATCTCCTCAGCAGTCAAATTTTTTTCTTTTGCATCACTAACAATAACTGATAAGTGATAAGTGAATTCATTACTTCGAACAAACAACTTCAATAAGAAAACGACTTTGTTGAAATCTCACCGTGATAGAAGCCCCTTGTGGGTTTCGAAGCACAACTTGGTCAATACCATTCCAGTCCTTAGCAATCTCAATGGCAGCCCTATGATCCCAGACAGCTGCAGAATGCCCCATTTTGGAGAAGAAAACACTTCGAAATTTCTAATAATCTACCCTCTCTCTTGCAATACAAACACAACCCAAATACACTCTCCTAAGGGGCTTATAATCTCTATTAAGCCTCCTAAAGCACCAAGAATGGCAAGATACCCATAACAAAAGAAATATTGCTAGTCTTGTGAATTCAAAATCACAAGCTCTCACTACACCTTTGATCTAAAGAACTACTTAATCACAATCTCACACGAACGCAAAAGGCCAGTGTAATGATATTGAAGAAAAATAAAAAAAAAAGGCAAGAGCTCAAACAAAGACAACCAGAAATTAAAACATCTGGCACCTGCATACGCCACCACCTCCCTATAATTGATAAAAAAAAATCAACAGAAACTTGTCACATTTACATCAGAAGAAGACAATCAGAAGATAGGACTATTAAATGAAATCATAACTTTTAAGAAATAATCTCTCCAAAGTTTTCAACTTTTATCCCTCTTGTTAGTGAAAAAAATAGAAAAACAGAAACTAAAAACCAAAAAAGATCTAACCTTTCTCAACTACAGGATCCAAAACTCACACAATTCTAACAAAAAAGGAAACACACTGTTCTTCCTAAGTGTATATCTATATAATTACCGTTCACTGCATTAATAAGTGAAAATATGACAAAGCCCACTTGGTAACTTCAAAACCCAGATTGGTCATAAATTTCAATGATAGAAACCCTTTTAATGCCTATTAAATTTGCATAAAAGAGTTCAAATTTGGAATAAAAAGAAAACACCCATTTAAGCTAAATACAATCAGGGCTTATAAGGAAAGTAAAGAAACAAAAAATAACAACATTCTAGATTGAAATCTAATGGTATTACTTATTATATTAAGCAAATAGCACAGCATTTTTTAGTAGTAACATATTTTGAAGCACTGATTTAAAAATCGGACCGGTTGAACCAAGAACCGGTGACTGATCTGGTCCAAAAAACACTAAAAACAGTACTTTAAGGTTAAACTGGGTTTGATCGGTTTCTGACCGGTTCTGAACCGATTGAACTGGTCTACATATAAAAAATTTCAAAAAAATCAAAAAATTTAAAAATTATCTTATATCCCTAAACCGGTTTAACCGTAAACAGATCCGAGTGATTGAACCATGAATCAGTGGCTTGACCAGTTTAACCACCGGTTCGGTTTTTAAAATACTGTTTTGAAGGGACAAAAACTGCAGAAGGAAGCAAAGTAGAATGCATTTATTAATGAGGAAATACAATATAGCAGAGATCTAGGAACGTGGAAATACGAGAAGTACACATACTCTGTACAAACGGTCAAAATTTAAACATAAGGAATTTCTTTAAACAAAAATATGCGTTCCATATATGACTCCTACTCCTCCTCTTGTCTTTCTAAAATCGACTGCATTTTGTTTTTTTTTTTTTTTTTTTTAAGGAAAAGACCTTTTGAAATGTCAATTAAAAATAACACTTTCGTTCAGTTTCCATAATGCGTTCCGATAGTAAAGTAATCAACCTCACGTCAGGTTCGGATACCCTTTACAAATTTCTAATTCAAAAACAACAAATGAAAAACCTTCTGAAATGAGTGTGATGTTTTAGTCTCATATAGAACTTAAAAAATGTCAAATAACCTCACTAAAGTTCTAAAATAAGGCAAAAAAAAGACAACAGTAATTGATTACATTAAATATAAAATTATCTTTATTTAATTTCGTAATACAATTTCAGAAAGAATTTTGATATTTCCTTATGATGAAATTTGTAGTATCATTTAAAAAAAAAGCAGAGAGAGAAACTTTTCTATATAAAGAGAGATGATTTTTGCTGATTTACTTTGTTTTTCTAACCATTAGATGAAGTGTTAATCTCTCATTTAACGGTGATAAAGTGATAAAGTAAATTTTATTCTGTAAAAAAAATAACCATAAAATACACCGATTTTCCTTAATATACAGGGGTTTGTTTTTAAAAAAGTAAAGGGTTAATGACTCCTAAACTTGGGTCGGACATAGACGAGTTCGATCGTGCCCCATCGGGCCTAACTCGTGAATGTCCAAGCCTAAGTTAGTTCGGGCCTCAACATAAGTACTAAGTTATGTAAGTAGGGTTTTTCGGGTTTGGATCGGGTTTTTCGTATTCATATTATATTTTTATTAAAGAAAACTCAAGACTGTTTGTAGAAATTCGAATCTAGAAAGAGTTTGAGTTCGGATCGAACTTTTATAAAAAATATGCTGTCTAAGTCAATCCATGGCAGGCGAGCTTGGACGGACCTGGATGGGTACCTGGCCATGAATAAGTCTACCCCTAACCCCTGAGCTTTTATATATTTTATTATCACCTGGTATTTTCAATATTATAGTGTTGCACCCTTATGTTTTATAATTATTATACTAAAAACTTCGTATATGTATTTTTAATTATTAATCAACAAATTAAAGATTAATTTTATAGAATTAAAATGTATTATATAATCTATAAACTTTAAATATCTCTAAATTTATTCAAAGAATTTTCTTTAATATTAAAAATAAAACATTCTGGATAATGTTTTCATTTTAAATAGTAGTCAATTTTTTATTTAAATATTAAAAATAAAAAAAGTTTGGATGGATTTGAAAATATTTAAAGTTTAAATACACCTTTATTCTATCAAATTAACCTTTTAATTTGTGAAATAAAAATGTAAGAAACGAGTTTTTATTATAGTAATTTTAAAATATAGGGGTGTCATGGTATAAAAATATAGGTGGTCAAAGTAAATTTTACTTTGTAAATAACACCATTGGATCATCAAGTGCATTTAATCCTATGATGGTTACAATGAAGTAAAAACAAAGTGCATCAAAAATAAAGTTACCATATAATTTACCTAATAGTATAATATTGAAGATGTAGGGGAATACCTACTCAGGGGTTGGGCTTGGACGGGTTCGGACCAAGCAGAATCGAACTTGACTCTTGAGTGGTAAAACCAAGTCGGCCCGGGTCCGGTTCGGGCCTAAATATAATTACCCAAATTTTGTGTATATGTCGGGTATTTTTGAGTTTGGGTCGGACTTTTTTCAAGCCTACATTGTGTTTTTACTAAAATTGAAAACTTAAACTTGTCCGTAAAAATTCGAGCCTAAGGCGGGCTTGGGCTCGGCCGGACTTTTATGAAAAATGTGGTGTTCAAACTCATCCAAGGCGGGCAGACTTGGATGGGTCTGGTGGGTACCCAAGTGCATGAACATGTCTATGCAGGAATAGTAGTGTAATACGTGAAAACTCGGGGGTAAGAATCATTTATCCTGAAATAATTTTTACCTTGTGAACAATTATCATTAAATCATTTAATACATTTTAATCAAGTGGTAATTAAGATAAGGTAAAAACAAAGTACATGAAAAATATTTTTTAAATAGGTTGTCTGACAGTAGTATTCTAAACCCTTTAAACTCATACTAATCTACTGCGAAAGAGTTGGTGTCAACTTTTCAGGCTCATAAGAGCCCCTCGCACTCTCTCAATAAAGGTGGGACTCGAACCGATACATAATTCCTTGTCCTGAAGGCATTTTTGTTATCTGTACCATCTTTCATTGGCAAATAAAAAATAAAGTTACTCTAAATTCTACTTTATCTTTATGTAATGCTTAACTTTTTTTAAAAATAAAATAAAATTATAAAAAGCATCAAGCATGAGTCTTTTATGTTCTTTCTTCATTCTCTTATATAAAGAGATAGATGAGTTTTTTTTTAAAAAAAGAATTGAAATATAAAAGTATTCCTTTGTTTCAAAAATTAACAGTTCGTCAATTCTTTTTAAGTGTTAGGAAATAATGCTTCACCTTTTCTTTCAGATATAGGGCCTGTTTGGTATTGCTGTTGCTGTTTGAAAAAGCACTGATTTGAAAAGTACTGATAGAAAACGCAGTTTATTTGTTTGGTAATAAAATTAAAAAAAAGTGCTTTTCAAGAAAGTATATTTAGTTAAATTCATTTTAAAAGTGTTAAATGACTAAAAAGGACAAATATTTATAAATATATAATTTTTCATATTTATTCATATTGATAATTAAGAAATTATTTTTAATACCTGTAAGTTATTTTTTTAATAATATATGTATATAAATAATGAATTTTATATAATAACATTTATCAAAAAGGCATTAAATAAGAATACAATAAATTCATTGAAAGTAACATATTATTGCTTAATATAAAATATGGATTATTAAATCCACTTGATTTTATATAATATTAAATCGTGAGAAATTTCAAAGAGAAAAAAAGACTAAAATGAGTAAAATAAAGAGTTTTTGTAGTGATATAATTGTAATTTTAAGATATGAGCAAGAATATTTTTGAATTTATGAAAATAAAACACCTATTCCTAAAACCACCTTTCTCATTCAGCACCTTTTTCTTGCTTTTCCGAGACCTCCCTTTTCAATATCCAAACTTGCATTTTATTGTTAACCAAACACTTGCAAAAAGTACTTTTTCTTTCAAACCAGCTTTTTTCCTACCATGCCGCAACGCCAAACGGACTCATAAATGGCGTTTGGCATTATGGTGTCAAAAAACGTGCTTTACTTTAAAAAAATTTTGAATTTTTTGATTTTAAAAATTGATGATAGGAAAAACAGATATGTAAGTGATTTTCTTAAAAGTATTTTTTTAAAAAACTAAAAAATCAATAATTAATTCAGAAAATTTTTAAAAAAAAATACTTATTTCCCAGACATGAATCCCAAACAAGTCTATAGTCTTTCTATTACTCATCTAAAATGCTAAAGATTCCCCTAAAAAGATAGATTTGCTGAGTTTATTAGATTTGATAGACTCGTATTATTAATTATGAAGGATTAACAAAAGTGTTTATTAGATTTATTAAATTGAAATTATCAGATGAAGTGGCACAAATGATGAGTTGTAGAATTAAAAAATGCATCATAAATTGATTTCAATCTTACCATATGTTAGAATGTAATCATTATTAGACTAATTGAAAAAAAAAAACCTAAATTATTCAGTTTTTAACAATTATATCACAAACTTTCAATAATTGTATAATAAATATTAATTTATCAATATTCAATTTAAAAAAAAAACTATATAATCACCATTGAAAAATATCAATGTAACTTATCAGAACAATATTTTTAAATTTTTAAAGACAATGTGACTCGAGATATTAAATGTTGACTACTTATAAGAGATAAAATGCACATCTTTTTTCAAATTATGTGTTGATTTAGATGATAAGTTAAACATGTACTTTAAAAAAGTAGAATAGTGTGTTTTAACTTTTAGAATTAATGTATCATTCAACTTATTAATAATTAATTTAATTTTTTATTTTTCTTTAAAACAATTTACTGCAATGAGGCACACAATTACTTTAATTTGAAAAAAGATGTGTAACTTATTAAATTAGTGTAGAAATCAAATAAATAATATAATATGAATTATATACTTATAAATTTGATAGATTTTCTTAGACTTTTGAACATATAAATATAATAGATTTATTTAATTATTAAATTTATAATATTAATTAGTTCATTAATTTTAAGACTCAAATATAAACTTAAAAAGGGGCCAAATTGAACATAATTTTTTTACATAAATTACAAGTATATATTGATAGTATTTTAGAAGGAGATGGGAGCCATGGTCCCCTCTTATCCACCTCCCATGTCTCAAATATCTTATTATATACTTAAAAGGCTTTAAGTATTTTTACATTTAGAATTAATATGCTTCTCCGAATATAAAATTCTATGTGGATAATAGTTCACAATCATTTATAAATTATCTTTATATAACAGGTGTGCACTGCATATGGAATTCATAAGCGAAAATCATTTGTTATATAGATGGTTGATGCAAAAGAAAACGACCGAATATATGATGTCTTTTGAATTTTATAAAGTTGATCCCTACACTTCTCAATTTTATCATTAATTTATTATACATATAAAATTTTAATTTTTTACATATCAAACACCAAATTTAGTTTAATTCTATTAATTCACTCAATTTTTATATTACACATGTAGTTTAAATTATTCTATTTTTCGTATCTGTTATATCAATGTAATTCTTATAACTTTTAAATTTAGTATGTAATAGATAAAAAAATTAAACTTTATATCCGTAATAGGTAAATTGAATTAATTTTGGCTTGTGACAAATAAATTTTAAAACTTTATATGTTTAATAAGTTAAATTTAAAGTTTATAAGTGTAATATATCAAACGTATAAAGTTTAAAGTGTAATATGTCAAATTATGTGTTGATTTAGATGATAAGTTAAACGTATACTTTAAAAAAGTAGAATAGTGTGCTTTAACTTTTAGAATTAATGTATCATTCAACTTATTAATTAATTTAATTTTTTATTTTTCTTTAAAACAATTTACTGCAATGAGCCTCAAAATTACTTTTTCTTTTAACTTTTAAAATGACTACATGTTATTTTTTAAAAAAAATTGATAAATTAGTATTTATTGTGTAATTATTGAAAATTTGTGATGTAATTGTTAAAAAACCGAAAATTGGAGAATTTTTTGAACTACCACCACCAACACCACCACCACGACTACTACTACTACTACTACGACGACCACCACCACCACCACCACCACCACCACTACCACCACCACCACCACCACTACTACTACAACAACAACAATAACTACTACTACTACTACTACTACTACTAAGAATAATAATAATAATAATAATAATAATGATTGGAGAGGGGACGAAGGTGGGGATTGTACTTTACCACTACTACTACTGATAATTTGAGAGGGGACGGAGGCGGGGATTGTACTTTACACTTTTAGCTCATCTATGGTGAGTTTGTATCATTTAGGTTTAGGTTATATGTTGGAGGTACAATCTAATAATTATTAATTATTTGTTATTTCTATATTTTAATATTGTGAGATTCTAATATCTAGTACAATTAGATTTTTATCATCTTTTCAAGTTGAGTTGTCACAATTAATTTGCCACAATTATGAACCTCAATTAGTCATTCTTACATTTTCCCTTATTTCTACCCTTGAGTGCACTTGTTTTGTAACTCATTGGTTTTAATTTGATTTGTGAGGTAATGATTTTGAGTTTTGAGTATTCCATGAATTATTTTACCAAAAAAACTTTGATTGGAAATATTTGTTTGCTCAATGGAAGATTTGAAAAAAAAAACAAGAGAATTGATGTTGAAAGAAAAAATGAAATGAAAAGAATAAGTTCAAAAGAACTTAAGTTGAATATTGAGCATAAAGAGCATGATTGGCAAATGAAGTGTTTAATATGTTACATTTTTGGAATTACTCAAGTTTTGCAATTAATTGCATTTTTCTTCACAATTTAATGGTTTGAGTTTTAGTGCACTTTTTCCCATTGTTTTCCCTTTTTCTTTTCTAAATTCTACCATGCCTAAGTCCCATTTCAACCAATTGAAGTCCATTTGATTTGTATTTTCCAATATTTTTAGTGGAGGACTTATGCTTGAATCCGCCTTTGTAATGATTTTGAGAGTAAACACTTTGAACCCAAACACTAGAGAGTAATTATGAGAATTGAAAGAGTGTTGGGATAATTGTGTTTATTTGGAATTTACATGAAAATTGGTCTCACTTTGGTTTGGTTTTGAGAAGCTTGTGTATTAGCATTACCTTTGATTCGAGTTGTTTGAAATTATTTTGAAAAAGGTAATTGTTATTATAATGAAAGCTAGAGTTGACAATAATTTGAATGCATTGATTCAATAATTTTGAGTGCTAATTCAATTTGCTTAAGGACAAGCAAAAGCTTAAGTGTGGGGGAATTTGATAACCGGGTTTTATTTTTTATGATTTAGTGGTTTTTAATTCAATTCCTTATACATTTGATTGATTTTAGCATCTATTTTAGTATTTATTATTAACTTACAAGATTATTTGAGTTCATTTAGAGCATAGATCGTGTAATTCTC
>CANYLF012470637.1:0-16195 GCA_948193215.1 Bocquillonia castaneifolia
AGGCTATTTCACTACTAGCAAAGCTTATAGAGTCTTTAAGAAAAGAACTCTAGTCATTGAAGAATCTATGCATGTTACCTTTGATGAAACTAGTAAACTTGATCTTGTGAAAGGTATTTCTTGTGATGATATTGTAGGTAATCTTGAAAGCTCAATATTGGAAAAGATGAGTCTCAAACATCGAAGAGCTTGACAAGGATGAGCATCCACAAGAAGAACATGTAAACAATCAAAGAAGTGATGATCAAGATCATGTGGATCATCTTCAAGGATCATCCCAAGGATAACATCATTGGTGAGACCTTTAAGGGTGTAAGTACATGAAGCCAACTTAAATTGAGCCAAGGAATATTGATGAGGACCTTCATGAGGAGAGTTGGGTTCTTGCTATGCAAGAAGAACTCAATCAATTTCAGAGGAATAAGGTTTGGGACTTAGTTCCTAGACCTAAGAATCATCCAATTACATGTACTAAATGGGTATTTAGGAATAAATTGGAAGAGCAAGGTCAAGTTACTAGAAATAAAGACCGATTGGTTGCCAAAGGGTATCACCAAGAGGAAGGCATTGACTATGATGAGACCTTTGCACTCGTAGCAAGATTAGAAGTGATTAGGATTCTTTTAGCATTTGCATCATTCATGGATTTCAAACTTTTTCAAATAGATGTTAAAAGTTCAAAATAGTTTCATAGAAGAGGAAGTGTATGTTAAACAACCTCCCATTTTTAATGTTTTGATTCTCCAAATCATATTTTCAAACTAACTAAAGCCTTGTATGGTTTAAAATAAGCTCCTAGAGCTTGGTATGAAAGGCTTATTTCATTTCTTTATGAAAATGATTTTGAAAAAGGGAAAATTGACACTACTTTCTTCATCAAAAGGCATAAGCATGAAATCTTCATTGTCCAAATTTATGTTGATGATATTATATTGGGTGCTACTAATGAAAGTTTGTGCAAGGATTTTGGTAAATGCATGACTAGGGAATTTGGGATGAGCATGATGGGGGAGCTCAAATTCTTCTTGGGATTTGAAATCAAGGGAAGGATAGCATCTTCATCAACCAAGCTAAGTACACAACGGAGCTACTCAAGAGGTTTATGATGGATGGATGCAAATCAAGCAAAACTCTAATGTACCACCAAATTGGATGAGGATGAAAAAGGTAAAGATGTAGATCAAAAGAAGTATAGAGGTATGATTGGCTCTTTACTCTATCTTACCTCATCTAGACCCCATATAACGTTTGTTACATGTTTTTGTGCACATTTTTAAGCATGTCCTAAAGAGTCTCATTTGCATGATTTTGAAATACTTGCATGGCACTATACATTTAGGACTATGGTATTCTAAGTGTGTTGCCTTTAATCTAGTTGCATATTCAGATTCCTACAATGCCGGTAGCTTGATAGATAGAAATAGTACCTCTGGTACTTGTCAACTACTTAGCAATTGCTTGATTTCTTGGTGTTCAAAGAAACAAGTTAGTGTTTCTTTATCAACCACGAAAGATGAATATGTAGTGGCGGGTTATTGTGGATCACAAGTTTTATGGATGAAACAACAATTGAAAGACTATGGATTAGTCATTAATCATATTCCCATCAAATGTGACAATACTAGTGCCATAAATCTCTTAAAAAAACCAAATCCAAGGCTCTAGAAGTAAGCACATAGACATTAGAAATCATTTCTTAAGAGATCATATGCAAAAAATGGGTTGTTGTGTTAGAATTCATTGACACAACTAACCAACTTGCTGATATTTTCACAAAACCTCTAAATGAAGAGTACATGAACTTCATTAAGAGTGAACTAGGGATGCTAGATGGAAGCACCCTATGATTTTCATTAGTTTTTGAGATTTTGATCACAACTTATGTCTTATGCATATAGATTTAGAATGAATACCTTTAACTCATTTCATAGTCTTAAGGAATCATTTTTAGTCATAAAACAAGCTTTGAAACCTGGTGGCAAGAAAGGATTTGTTTTTGACTTAATTTTTGAAAACCTATTTTTAGACCTATAAATCACGGATGCAATTCCAATCATCGCGATCGCGACCATAGGTCAAGAAAATTTCAACTATTTTTGTTTCATTGCTCGCGGTCAAGATCTCATTGATCGTGGACACGACCAATGCTCAATGCTTTTAAGGTCTTTTATTTCATAGATCGCGGTCACAATCCCATCGATCACGGTCCTAACCTAACTTAAAAATTCTTCAAAACATTCTGGATGTTTGATCGCGCCATGACCATCTCGTCATAGGCACGACTCAAAAAAAGGCTTTTAAAAGGTAATCGCGGTAGTGATGGATCCCATCGCCCTTGTGATTTCCAATAGTTTTCAAAGGTTTTCTGAATCATGGTCTGATGTCCATGATAACGAAGGTGATGCTTCATATCGCGGTCGCACTCATAGAATAATTCATTTGTTACTAGGTATTTTAAAATTCACGGGCGCGACCACCTTAATCACGGCCGTGACAGACGTTCGAAATTCAAAAAAATAGCCATTTCTAGTCATTGTAAAACAGCTCGCTATAGATTTTTAGGGATTTTCATCATCTTTTCTGCCACTAAGGGTGTTATACATGCTTATATAAGCCATTTTAAGCATAAGAACTAAGGTTTACACCTTTTCTCATTATTTTCAAGACTTGATTTTTACATTTTCTCTTCTACTCCTCCCTCCTCAAGTCTTGAAACTCCATTTTCTTTGATTTTCTGCATTCTCATACATAAAAACAATCAAAATGGGTAAAAAATGAACCAAAGAAGACAAGGGAAAGGAGAAAGCTTTAGTGGAAGATCTTACAAATTAAGCACCCCAAGAAGAAAATTCAATTTGTCATACCTCCAAAAGGCACAAAACCTAAAGGCATAACCATTAGAGAGCCTCAAGAACAAGAAGGATACCAAACTTGCTCCAAAATAAAGTCCCCCATAAAAACTCAAAGACTCCTTTTAAAAAGATAAAATCGACCAAAGAAACACCACCTCCTGCCCTTGAGACTTAACAAGAGGAACAACTACTGCAAACCACTTAAGTAGCCTCTCCTTATGACCTCTTTAAGGTGGCTGAGAAGGTGGAATACATGAGGCTAAGTGAGAAGCAGTTCTTTGAAACTAAGAAAGTCACAAATCAAGCCCTCACTAACTTGGGTGTGAAGGAGGAGATAGAGGGGCATCTAGCCAATTTGAGATGGACCTCTTTTGCCAGTCCCAAGTAAAATGGCTATAACAACCTGACCTTGGAGTTTCTATCCACTCTCAAGGTCAATAAGAAAAGGGAACCAGACTTGGGATTTTATGTGCTTCGGTTCACACTCTTTGGCAAATAAAATTGGTCTTCCCTAAGTTAGTCATGGACACCTGTTTCAGTTTTAAAAAGATTGGAATTATGAAATTTCATGTTTCAAATATGGAGATGAATGCCTTTTGGAAGGAGATAACTATATCTATAAAATTTTCACCTGGCTACTCTCCTTCAAAGTACTTCAAGAAGCTAGGCCGCTATGTGTTGCACAAGATCATTTGCAACATTATTTTATGCAAAAAGGAAGGAAACGATAAGGTAACCTAAAAGGACCTTCTATTTCTTCATTATGCAATCACTAACACTCCAATCCAAACCTTCTATTTCTTAACTAACCATCTTTTGGTTCTTACAAGTGGAAAGGGGTCTGCTGTCTTGGTAGGCTTTTATATCACTCAAATTGCTTATTTTTTCCACTTTGATCTTAGAAAACCCCAAGCAGCCTACCCCTTATCTCCTGATCTTAAACTTGCATGAGGTTTTACGGATACTATGTTCTTCATCTAAAAACCCAGAGTGGTGAAGAAAGAGGCTGATGGCACCTATTCCTATATAGGTGGGGTTTTGGATATTATAAAAGAGAGCAAAAGGGAAGAAAAGAGGAAAGCAATTTAAGAGGAAGAAAAAGCCTTTGAGAAGGCAAAGCCTTCTCTAAGAAAAAGTTCTTGGGTTGAAAGGGCTGTAGAGGAGGAAGATCAAGAGCTAAAAGAGGGTGAAGGAATGGTCAAGGATATTCGCACCACTCTTCAACATATTTTTTCAAGGCTTAATGGTCATGATGACTTGTTTACTCGCATCAATCATCACATAGACAGTCGTGATCATGACATCCAATGCCTTCATGGCGATCTCAAGGTAATGCAAGACAAGCTAGGGATGCCTCCTTGTGATCACGACAAAGGCATCCCTATTTGATTATTTTATTGCATTTCATCCTCATTCATCTTTGCACTCACTCATTCTCATCTTTGTACTTAAACGTTTTAATGAAATGAATGCCTTTTTGAGCTCAACTGTTTGTTGTTCTTCCTTATGCTTTAACTTTCAATCTTTTATCTTTTTTGCCTTAATTTTGCTTTTAAGTTGACAAAGGAGGAGAAGTCTTTGGTAACTTTGATGATTAGGATGAATGTATTGGATTGAGATGACCTTTGGACTTAAAATGAATTTAAGCATAACTTGGTAAAAAAGAAAAACTTGTGTAAGATTGTTACCTCATAGCAAACAATGTGGTTTCTTGACTTATTAAGGTTTTTAATGCTACACAAGTTGAGAGGGAGCAATTCCACTCATTTCACATATTTGTTTAACACATTTTGCCTTAATTTGTCTTTGGGTTATCAAACTCAAAAAGGGGGAGATTGTTGGCTTATGTGCTCTCAATCTGACTTATTTTAAGTTTAACCCCAATTATGTGTCTAACTAAGTTCCCAAGTATGTAAAATGAGTTTTGAGAAGTAAATCCAACAATTGGAAAAGTGACTCATAAATCTCCATCACGACCTGGAGGATTGAACCTGCCATATCGATCATGCCAAGGATTAGGCAGATCGTGTCCAAGATTAACAAGGGCTAAACTTCCTATACCTACTGGAACTTCTATCGCGTCCGCGATAGAAGAGTCACCCCCGTGATAAAGCTTATACCTTGGGGAGTAATTTAGATCACGTATGTGATCAAGGGATCACCCCCATGATCCAATGTCCAGTAGCCATGCATTCAAGTCCTTGTCCAAACCTTGAGATCGCGCTAGCGACATGAGGTTCACCCCTGCCATCAAAAGAAGTAGAAGGGTTAGATTTGAACCAAGCATGAGATTGCGCCAGCGATAAAGTTCTCACCATTGCGATCATATGGATAGAAGAAATGGGAAGATCCAAGTGTTATTGGTCGCACCAGTGATGGGCCATCTCATCCCCGACCTCCCATGGTAGGACCTTTCTAAGAGACCGTACCATTGCGACAGTGACCAATGCGATCAACTCCGCGATTCATGCAGAGTCTCGAGAAAATATAGCTGTTAGACTAATTTTCAAATATCGTGGCTGCGACTAGCCTCATTGCCCCCATGACCTAACACATTATAGAGCATTAAATGCAGTTTTCAGAATCCTTTAGAGACAAGCTTTAAGTTATTTCCAACATCTAGTTTTTGGTTTTTAGCTATAAATGCCCATCATAAGTGTGTTCTAACTAAGACACATTAATTCTTTGATAGCCAAACTCTTGAAAATTTATTTCTCAACTTTCTTAGCATTTACTCTTATAAGGGTTTGGTTATGTATGGCAGTTAGAGCTCTAAAGCATTTATTGCTTAGGTTGAGTGTCTATCTTTCTTGTATTAGTGTCAATTCTTGTGAAGATTGGGAAACACTAGGGTTGGGTTTTGAGTTAGCCTTAGAAAACCCTTTTGTAAAGGTAGTGAGATAGCTTTGTAAATCTCACATTGTAAAAGGTTGGAGATAGCCCTGTAAATCTCCTTTGTAGTCACATTCATGATAGTTGAACCCCAAAGGTGTCTTTGGAAGAAGTGAACGTAGGTCAAGTTTGGACAGAACCACTATAAGTTCTTTGTGTTCATTCCTTAGATTTTTTAATTTTCTAATTGGTATTTCACATGCCACTATTTTTCTGCCTAAGGAATTAGATGATGACTAATTATCGAGATCATTAGTAGCAAAGGCCAAATCATATTCCTTCTTATTCAAAGCAAAACTTCTACTGAAAGAACACGAGATTGGGGTCGAGAATATCTCTTTCTTGGGAGGGTTATTCTATTCAATGTCGTTTAGCTCTATGGAGGGTTATGAGCACTTTAATTCTACTTTGAAGTATGGCCTGAGTGCTTTTTTTTATTGCTTTACTGATTTGGATGCTTTCTAAAATATATTTGAACAATTGACTTGGATCAATATTTTTAGAGTTCCCTTTTTTGCATGGTTTGAGGAATTTTTCTTATTGCATAGGAACCTTTTTGAGGAGACGATTAAGGTTCCCTTTTATCTTTTTAAGGGACATGCTTGATATGGGATTAGTGCTCATTTCAACATCGGAATAGAGCTTCATTAACACCACTTGAGATGTGATGTTCAAAGAAAAGTTATTATCGGTATGAGTTTTGGTGATGGATACTCCAATACTTTTTGTTCCTGAGGAGAAGAAATATTTAGATGCGGACCAATTTTGATTCTGAGGACTCAAACAAACAATGTGAGAAGGGATATGAGAATCCCATGGCTGGCCAACATTTTCATAATGATTAGAATTTTACTATTGTAGTTTGAAGTATTGAGGAGTTAGTGAATGAACAGTCCATGCACATGGTAATGTTAAAGATGTAAGTACATATGAGGAGTTACAAGGAAGAAAAATAATAGGGGACCTCATCTCATTGTCACCTGCAAGAGACCAACCTATTGTTCAAGGATTAGAGGATCAAGAATATGAAGGCCGAGAGCTCATATAGTTTCCTGTATATGGATACTCTTTTTATTACTAAAAGGAAGAAAAACAAAAATACAGGGATTGTGGATACGGGTAGTATTCAAACTTCTATCCAAGAACTGAGTTTGGAGGGTGGTTCTGAAAACATATCTTATAGGGCTTTAGAGATGAGTAACCAATGAATCATTACCTTCTTGGACTTTCTCTCTCAAGTCCTTTGGAGATGCAGGAATTAATGTTGGAGGGTACCTGGGATAAGGGTGTTTCCCTAGGAATGTTTGATGTCAATCATAAAAGTACCATTCTCTCAGTATTAAAAGAGAGTTATCTTCAGGACATGAAAGTGAGAGCATTATTGCTCATCTTTCTTTGGATCTTGGATTCTTGGTTTGATTTCTTTTTATGTCTATGTCTTCTACTTTTAATATGCTTTCTTGGAATTGCTGGGGAGGGCTACCTCTTCTTTTAAGCAAAATTTTATTCGCAATTTTCTGTCAAAATATAATCTCTAGTTGATTGCTCTTCAGGAAACTAAAAGGAATCTATTGATGATTTTTTTTAGTTTGGCGGTTATGGCCTAATCTAGATTTTACCTTTTCTTTTGTGCCTTATGTTGGGTCCTCTAGGGCTTGTGTTTGATTTAAAATAATAAATTGATATCTGCCCCCATTTTATCTTTGGGTGATCAATATTTATGTATGCATGGATTA
Organism: Bocquillonia castaneifolia; assembly: GCA_948193215.1. Taxonomy (NCBI): domain Eukaryota; kingdom Viridiplantae; phylum Streptophyta; class Magnoliopsida; order Malpighiales; family Euphorbiaceae; genus Bocquillonia; species Bocquillonia castaneifolia. The sequence continues at coordinate 7,481 of CANYLF012470637.1, forward strand.
TCTATGAGAAGAGAACTACTTAAGGATCATTAATCCTTATGCTAGTAATAATACTGAGGAGAGGAATTTATTTTGGCATTCTATTGCTCAGTTTTTTCACCATCGTGGCTCTTTCATTTGTGTTGGAGACTTTAATGAGGTGTTGAGTCCCTATGAGAGGTTTAATTGCTCTTCCTTTTTTCCATCTACGATTGCCTTCTAGGATTTTATTAATTCTTCAAACTTGATTGATGTGCCTCTCCATGGTAGTTTCTTCACTCGGCAGAACTCTCTCTCAAGGTCCAAATTGGATAGATGGTTGATTTTCTCTTCTACTTTCACTCTTTGGTCAAATGCAATTCTTCGTGCTATGGATATAAGATACTTAGATCATATTCCTTTCATTTTTTGCCCTCAAGAGGAGATAGATTGGGGTTCCAAACCGTTCCGCTCTATTGACGCATAGTGGGAGCATAAAGATTTTCCTTCTTTTATTTCCCATTCATGGCACGAGATTATTGCTCAACATGGATCAGTTTCTTTGGTGTCTAAATTTAGATTTTAGAGGGATAAATTTAGGAAATGCAATAAAGAAGATAAAATTAGGAAATGGAATAAAGAATTCTTTCGTATCATTAAGCTTAATTTGGAAGAAGCTTAAGCTAAACTTGATGACTTTGAAAGGGAGATGCAGGATCGGGTTCCTTCAGAGCATGATATTTCATTTCTGCATTCTATCAAACTATAAGTTTGGATATGGTAGAATTTTAATGAGTCTTTGTTGAAGCAAAAGTCCCATTCCAAATGGGTTCAATTGGGAGACCAAAATAGAAGGTTTTTTCATACCTTGACTTCTTCTAACTATAGGCAAAATAAGCTAGCTTCTCTTCATCAAAATATTTTGGTTTGGTGGAAAACGATGTTATTTAGAGAGCTATTTTTTTATTATTACAGCAATTTATTTGGGAAATAATTGGAGATTCCTTTTTCTTTAGAAGGCCTCGGCTTCTCTTGTTTGCATAGTAAAGATGCTGACTCTCTAGTAGCTCCTTTCTCTCTTGATGAAGTAGAATATACTTTAAAATGTTGTGATAGTAGCTACGCTCTAGGCCTGTATGGATTTAACTACTTCTTCTATAAGAAAGTGTAGCATTTGACCAAGGATGTGTTTGTACCCAAAATAATTTGGCCCATTATAAAGCTAGGCCCGATTGGATTGATGCTTAAAAGAGGACAGTTTTGGTCTTAAAGATATTCATTTATGTTAGGACTACCCTACTAAACTTTTAATAGAGGGATTAGGTCTTGCAGGACCTAGGTCTGTTATGGAGGAAAAGGTATGTGATTGGCACATCTAGTGAAATAAAGCGAAATACCAAGAGAGATCATATGAACAAACCTTGTGCATAAGGTATTAGGAAGTAAAATGTGATTGGAGTGAGTAAGAGGTCAAAAAGGCCGTTAAAGAAACTAGATCTGTTGGTTCCAAACTGGCTGAGACATTTATAAAAGGATGGCTATAGACCGCACGTGGTTTAAACAAGAATGATTGAGGATTATCATAGTAAAATTCATAGTCTTTGGATTTGAGACAGAGGTATAGTTTGGGTCTTGAAGAGAAAAGTAGTGAAAGGGCATTCTCCTATAATTAAGTGAGGGAGGGAGAAAGAGAAGATCTGGTCATAAGACAAGAACCATCAGAATAGTGGGAAGTGAAGAAAGCCGGAACGTCCATGTGTCTTAGCATAGTTATAGGGGATCACATTCAGTTGGAATAGGTGCTATCTAGAAGGAAAAAAATGCAAGATTGGAAAAGATTCTGGAAAGGATTTTCATGATCAATGGATAGCAAGAAAGTAGGATATATATATGCATAGCATGAATGAAGGAATTCTAATGGTTGAAGGACAGAACTCCATGAGTAACAAAAAGGTCGAGAGAAATGGATGAAACGTGTAGGACTTGGCAAAGTGACAATGGTAACCATAAATGGGTGACTGGGTCTAGTTATTCATCTGAAATTCAAGGCATCATGGATATGGCAGTAACGGCTATGTTTCTAGCCGTTTCTGCCAGGGAACTGTTCAATAATAAGGAGAATACTTGTCAAGTATAAAAGGAGAAAGAGAAGGACGGATCAAAGGATGACCAATCAATCAACAATCAAACACAACAACAACTACTCAAAGCAAATTCATTTAGCTCAATTTAGCATAGCTTAATTTCATAAGTCTATCTTAAATTTCATTTCATTGTATTTAGTTCAATCTCAGTACTACAAACCTTTCAATTTTATTCAAGTCTATTTCTCTTGCTAGCAAATCAAATTTCCTTTAATGTCAAGTCTTCTTTAGTTATCAATTCAATCAGATCAATTATATACACTACTCTTCTAGTTTGTTAGCCAGATCTACCAGCAATTGTTTACATTACTACATCTACACATTCATTACTTTTACATCAACTCAACTCTATTTAGTCTTTAATGGCATCTGTGGGATACTTTCATAGCGGATCCACACCCACAAAACGTTTGACAAGTCAGGTACATCGGTTGGGAGACCTACACTCTCTAGCACTCCCAAAGCTAAGCGAACAATTAGAGTAGATCTGTTCTAGGACTAGTTACAGTACTAGATCCACTAGTCTAAAAAAGGCCAGAACATGATGATGTATTCTTTGTGTTTCAAGAATTTTTTGATTCCCCTGTTCTACACTCTAGAATTAATGATTCTTTCATGGTGATTATTCTAAAGATTCCAGGTGCAATAGAGCTTAAGGATTTTCTCGCTATTAGTCTCTTGAATGGCATTTACAAGCTCTTATCTAAATTACTTTCCCACAGGCTTGCATAGGTTCTTCCTTCTATGTTTTTTGAGCACCACCATGTTTTTATTCAAGGATGTAGCATTCATGAATGCTCCATGGAAGCTTCAGAGGTGATTCATATGATGAAAAAATAAAATAAGAGGTTATTAATGCTTAAACTAGATTTCCAGAAGGCTTTTGATAGTGTCTTTTGGTCTTATTTATTTTTAGTATTGTAGGTAATGAACTTTCCTACTAAATGGATTTCATGGATGTAAACTTCCTTTTCAATTACATCTACTTCTATTTTAGTCAATGGAAGCCCCATTAATCCTTTTACCCTGCAGCGTGGTGTTAGGCAAGGTGATCCAATCTCTCCTTTCCTTTTTGTTATTGTGGTTTAAGTGATTGTATCATGTTTTAGCAAAAGCAAGAAATATGCATTTGATTTCGGGTGTTCCTTTAGAGGAGGGTTCTAAAGGGTTATCTCTTTTCCAATTCACTGATAATACGATGGTGTGCTTGCCCTATAATGTTGAGATTCTTGATTCTTTGATTCAGATTTTGCGCTGCTTTGAAGCAATGTCTAAATTAAAGATTAACTACCACAAGAGCTTAATTATAGGCATTAATGTGGATTTAATTTCCATGAATCTTGCTGAAAATAAAAGTGGTTGCAAAGTGGAAAAGCTTCTGGTAAAGTACTTGGGACTGCCTCTAACAACTAGAGCTCTATCAACTTCGGTTTGGGATCCAGTTATCTCTAAGTTCAAATCCAGACTTTCTATGTAGAGATGTAATCTTCTATCCAAAGCTGGTAGGCTTATTCTCATTAGATTAGTCTTGAATAGCCTTCCTGTGTACTATGTGTCTTTATTTCAGATACTAGTTATAGTGCAAAAGAAATTGGAAAGCTATATGATTCATTTTCTTTGGCAAGGAAATTCAAAATCAAAAAGCCTCTGCAATGTCTCATAGCATGATATTTGTAAATCTTTTCATCAAGGATGATTGGGTATTGTTCATTTGGATGTGAAGAACCAAGAGCTCCGTTTAAAATGGTTTTAGAAACTTAAAGCTGAGCACTCGGGTCATTGGAGAAGAGTGACTGTGGTCTCTTCCAAACTCTCTTGCTTCTATCTTTTCAACATGGACAATAATTCTAGCTTATCTTCTCTATGGAGAAGTATTTTTAAAGGTTCTTATGGCATTGAGAAGGTCAAAGTTCTTTTTGATTCAGGCCTTGTTGCTAAGGTTGGTGATGGCAAGATTGTGTCTTTATGGCCTGACCGCTGGTTGGGTTTTGAATTGCTATGCAACCATTTTCCAATCATGTATCAGCTGTGTAAAAACAAATATGAGAATGTTGAGGAATTATTTTCGTCGGGCTTGCTATTGAATCGAAGACTAAGGGCTGATGAGCATGTAATTTTCAGGATTTCCAATAGGTCCTAGATGTAGGCCGACATCATTTGGCCATGCAAAATGCTGCTTGGCATGCAGGTTCGGACTCCTTCTTATGGAACATGATATTTATAAAGTTTCGGGTTTTGTAAAGTTGTTCTATGGCACTTCTTCTCATCCTTTTCAGTATAACCACATTTTGAAATCTCTCTCACCTCCCAAGGTTAAATTTTTCTTGTGGCAAGCTACTAAAAAATAGGATTCCTACAAGTGTCTTTCTTGCAAATCGTAGTATAATTCCATGGGAAAATAGTTTTTGTGTGGTATGTGGTCATGAGGAGGATTCAAGTCACATTTTGATTCATTGTGTGATTGCTTGGAGACTTCGGAGCTCCTTACTTCAAAACACAGGTGTATGTTGGGTGATGCCGAGATCATTGACGCAATTTTTGAGCAATGGCCTTTCGCATTTCTTAAAGCTCGAAATAGGAAATTGTGGAGCTTCATTGGTCACCTCATTTTATGGGAGTTATGGAAAGCAAGGAACTCTAGATTTTTAGAGGGCATATTGTAGACATGGAGTTTCTCATTTATTCTTGTATGACTAGAGGCATTTTTATTTTTTGCATTTGCAATTTAGATTTTGTGTACTCAAGTCAGGATGATTTTGGATGCCTACTTGTATTTTCTTGGTTTTATTGACTCATGCTCGAAACCATAGTCTTAAGTATGTAAAAGTTTCTTTGAGCATTCTGAGTTTTTGCCACTTGTGGCTTTGATAAAATTTTTCCTTACCCAAAAAAAAATTATAACATTGTGTTTGAGTTGATATATTGTTTTGGGTCCAACTACGATACTCCGGAGTATCTATATTTTTATTTTTATCTTATAGAAAGTTATAGTTAATAATTATTATATGATTTCAATTTAAATATTTATATTATCAAAATAATTTTTAAAAAAATCATTTTTCTATTTTTAGAATTTTTTTAACAGTTTGTGAAAAATACCTTACAATTTACAGACTGATAAAGTCACTTTTTAAAATTTTTTAAACTTTTATATTAATAATCATTATATTTACAGTGTGGTTCAATGATAATTAAAAAATATAACTCTCACAAAAAATTTAAAATAAAAAAATGATACTTCGAAGTACCATAGTGTTAGCCTATTTTTTGTTACAATAATACTATTTGACACAAACTGATTTAAATCATGATTGAAATTATAATATTAAATTTTTAATTTAATTTTAAAAATGATAATTACTAAAATTTTTTTTCTTAAAAATTGTGTTTAAAAATCATTTTTAATTATAACCTCATTTAATTTAAATCAATTTTTGCCACTAATTAATTCTCTTTTTTTTGTTATTCGATTCTTTTTCTCGTCACTATGAATATGTTTTATTTTGAGCTCATGTTAGATGTGACATTGATTGATGCTTATATTCTTTCTGAGGTAGCGTATTAGTGTTTTTTTTTTTTTATCATTATCGACATTAATGAAGTTATTTCTTTAATTGTTAAAATTAAGGTGAGAGGGCAACGCATGTCATCAGATTTGATTGGGGGAATTTTATGACCCCTCCTCTAAAGCATGAATGCTACAAGCCTCCATTTTTATTTCGGATTCAAAGTACATAAACAACCCCCTATATGATTCTGGTGACTCCCCCGATTTCATGATAACTTCCTATTTTATAATTATTTGGTTTTGTAATGTTCTGTAAGTTGTTCGGCCGAATAAATTTTCATTTCTAAAAATAATTCTAACTCTCTTCTAATTGTATCTTCTTTAGAACTGCAGTCTTGTATATACATTAATTATTATATATAAATTATTTACATAAATCTTTTTGAAACTCTCTCTGTAAATATATCCTCTTACCTTGCTTTACTATAATACATTTGTTTATTTACATTTAGTAAGTTTTTTTTTAATATTTATGAGTAAATGCAATAATTAATATTATATTTATTACTCTTTCAAAAATAAAGTTAGACATTATTTTTTATAAATTCTAAATTGTTGTAATTTTCAAGATAAATATAATTTATAAATAGTTTAAATTTAGTAGGAATGAACATTTATCTATATAATTACCTTTCATATAATATTTATATCACTTTTATTTATATTAACTCTTTAAAATATGAAAAAAATTATTTTACGTTATTTTTATTGATAAAATATCAATAAAATACTTTGAATTTTTAAATTCAATTTGATTATACATATATTAAAAGTTTTATGGAGTAAAAGAAATGATTTAAGATTGAATTTTGAAGAGTTGTGATAAATATTAATTGAAGACATACTTGAACCAAAAAAGACTTCAAGGACATGTATACTTTTTAGGCTAGTTTGTGGTGTATTTACACCTTTTCCCAAAATTATATCAATATGTTATTTATTTGTTTTTTTTTAACTAGAAACCTTTCCTTGGCCTCTATGATCTTTGTTTGGAATTGGGATCAATTTCAACATAGTTAAAATTAGCAGAAGATACATTTAAAACACACCTTTTTTCCATCCCAAAGTTGTGTGATGTTGCTCTTTGACAAGTTGAGTTCAACAAGGTTGTCCATGAAAAGACTTGATGGAAGTGACTTGCAAGGATAATTCTCCCAATGGAGCACACTTAGCTTGTTAGACAGATACTCCAGATTTTCTGATTGACCACCTTTAAGAGTGTAGACTGGTTCGCCTTCCCGAAAAATAGTGGGAAATATTAGTATTCTTAAGTTGTGCATATTTGAGAAGGCTGCTGGATGCAACTCGATGTTTCTGTCAATACTGTGAGGAGCACGTATGCCTTGAACTTCTTTGTTCCCCTAATTTATAATAAATATTTTATTGTTATTAATAATCACATAAAAATATGTTGCAGTGTACACATGAACGAATAAATATATACAACTCTCCCGAAATTCAAATTAACTAGAGACAAATTGCTAGTTTAACTCTGTAGAAACATCAGTACCTAAACTTGAAGTTGTTAGAAGTTTCATGGTTAAATTTAAATTTATCCACTTAATAAAATGTCACATCAGTTTTCTTCATACACTATCTTTTTAAATGCAGAAAATAAGAAATTCCGCGCCTTACCGTATTATTCCTCAACATATCACGAATGTCCTCAGACTTCCATAACCTGCTACCTTCCTCTTGAGCAATGTCTTGACCCATTTCTTCAATCAAATCATGCATCCTTATTGTATGGTAATTATCAATAGTTATGAGACATTTATCAGCTAAACGACTTATTCCCCTACTTGAAGGAAGTCCACAACCATTGAGTATTTCTTTTACCCAATCTACGGTATCTCCTTTAAAGAAACATGCAATATCAAGAAATATATCCTTCTCCGTTGGATCTAGTTCATCGTAACTTATTCTTAATATTTTCTGTATCTCGCAGTCATGAAATTGCTTTAGTTCCTTCAAAATATCTACCCATCCTTCTAGTGTCTTCTTATATAAATGGGAGCCTAACACTTCAAGAGCTAATGGAACCCCACCAGCATAATCAACTGCCTCAAGTGACAACTTCCGATACCCCTTTGGAGGATGCATCTCTTTAAAGGCCTTCATGCTCAATAATTGAAGGGCATTGTTGTTGTCGAGTCCTTCCAATTTGTATATAACATCAACACCATTCTCCAATACTTGTTTATCCCTACTTGTTACAATAATTCTACTTCTTGGGCCATAGGGAACATTAGTTAATAAGCCTTTCAACTGTTTCAGTTCATTCACATCATCGAGAACGATAAGAACCTTTTCTTTAGAGAGAGTATCCCCGATAGAAGTGGCTACCAGATCGACCGTTTGTATATCTTTAGTTTTAAATCCTAATTTAGAATAAAATTCTTTTACCAGACCATCTTCACCCAACTTCTTTAATTTTTCTCTAACATCACCAAAGAAGCTATACTTATCAAATTTACCAGATATTGTACTAAATATGCATTTAGCTGTCGTTGTTTTACCGATGCCACCCATCCCCCATACACCAACGGAATGGCACCTATCTGTTGCTTCATCTATTCTTAAAAGAGATATAATTTTTTCTGATTGCCTATCAATCCCAACTAAGCCAGAAGGAGCAGTAAAGGTGATGGGACATAATTCCTTAATCCAGTCTGCAACTTTCTCAGTTAAGTCAGATTCAAGCCTGAAAGAATATCAAGAACACACACCACATTGAATCAAGAAAAAATTACTTTCAATCAGTTGTTTTTTTCTTAATTGGAAATTAGATGTTATGATACTTTTCCATAGAAAAGTATTTCTAATTCCAAGGAAAAATGCATAACCATACAAACCCATTCAAATATCTACTAATTTTTCCTCTTTTTTTTCTTCAATACTATGATCACAAACCAAAACATTGAATATAAAATTTTCACAAAGTAAAATTTACTTTGATAAATCATTTTATCCTTCAAATTCAGGGAAAAGAAGTCTATAAATTTCACATGAACGTTCAACATATTATCATGACATAATTACATA
>CANYLF012470833.1:0-17323 GCA_948193215.1 Bocquillonia castaneifolia
ATACATACATATCTCAACTATGCATGCGACAATAACACCTTATTAACACCGCCAATTTATGTACTCGTAATTAGCGTCACTCAATAATCAATTCATTTATTAAAAATTCATAAAATCAATGCATTTCAACCACAATGCATATAACTTACTGCTCACACTTTAATTCACGCATAAATGATTATCACATGTATCGCAATCTTTATCTCAACACTGTCTTACTGTTACATGAATACACGCACATAAATTTCCATATATAATATTGCTTTATCACAATTAGTATAGATACTTATCTGTCAGCCATTTAGCTACCACCTTCTTTTATCACCATTCTCATTTTTTTTTTGCCTTCCATTCATCGATCAGCGTATTCTACTAGCAAATCACATAACACATATCCACACGCATATTCTTGCAATTACACATGTTATATTATATATATCGACTCATATGAACTTATTGGGCCATCAGAGTGTTCATCTACACTTATATGATTAACAAAATGTATTGCAATGAATGCTTTATGTACAATTACTATATGCTTGCATGATGTGCTCTTAATCCCCTCTATCCCCATTACTTTATTCACACAATCATATTACACATCACAAACACACTAGCATCTTTAATTCAAATTGCACTCCTTTGCTTCACGCATTCACGTATCACATTACTCTTCCTTGCCTCATTTATTCTTATATCACATTACACATCCCATGCCTTACGCGTTCACATATCACATCCACACTTTTCCAATTGCATAACACAATCATAAATTCACCTTTCAATATATAACACATTTACATGCATGCATAATCACACCTTTTACATGTCCCAGTGGGTCTAATCCTTGCTCTGATACTAATGTAACACCCAATAATTGCATAAATTCAATACTAATTAAGTACAAAAAGAGAATATTTGAAATTCAAATAAAAAGTATGATAATTATTCATTTTAGAATGAAATAGGGTTCAAAACATCATTAATATATGTTTAAGACATAAATCGAAGGGGTTTAAAGCCAAAAATTTAAGTTTAAAATCTTCAAAATAGTGGGTAACACGGCCACAACATGGGTTGGGTTAACCCATGCTGAGGTCGTGTTGGCTTCTACCCAAAAAAACACTTTGTCAACACTGGTGCGACATGGGCTAGTTAGGTCGTGTTGTAGGTCATGTTGGCCTAAAAACACTTGAAAACTCATCTTTTCCAATTCAAATTTTGCACAAACTCAACACAAGTTTTAGGCAAACATTAGGTAACTTAAAAATACTAATTCTTTTACCTCTAGAAGTACTGACTCGAAGGTATGGAAGTCCATTTGGCGTTTGAATATTACTCCTACATTGCTAAAGTAACTTTGTTTTATAGTGTTTATAATGAATCTTATTTCTTTATGCAATTGAAAATACTGAAGGGGTGAGTTTTGAAAAATTACCCACACGCGTGCCGCTTGTTTCAGTCCGATAGGGCTAGGCCTCATGATCTATATTATTTTAGGAAAATACTTTTGTACTCCCTCCATTCCTAAATATATGACTTTTAAGGTTTATGCACAATGATTAAGAAAGCTAATAAATAGCCTAACTTTTAGCATTAGATTAGAATACTGTCCTTTTATCATATTACTTACCCTGTTAAATTCTAGTTTTAAAAGGCATGGTAAAGTTGGAAAAAATGTATTTAATGACGAATTGAAATGTGAAAATTTCATATATTTTGAAACAATAAAACTTCATAAAATGTCCTATATTTAGGAATGGAGGGAGTACAAAAGTATTCAAACAGAACGTGTGCATCTTTTATGCTAATTTTCAAGTGCACGTTTTTCTCCAACCAGCCAGTTTAACAAATAGATTTTTCTTTTCAAAATATCTGGTTAGTTTTTTGTTTAAGTGAACTAATCTGTTTATAAAAGATTTGTTTTTGGTTTTCAGAAGAATGTACAACAACTTTGAGGGGTGAACGGCGATATCAGTTGCACCACGGTTGTGTCGGCATTTCACTTTCAGAGTGGTGGATTGCCACGACATAGATTGACTCCTTTTCTAACATGTAGAAATTATTGTGTGATTTCTTCCTTCTCTTTTTACACCTCCTTAACTATTTATACTTGTCTTTCCTTATGCATATAATCAGTTACCAAAAAATGATATTTGGGTACAAGTGAAGAGAATTGAGAAAGAGAAGGAAGCGCAGTAATATTCTTTTTTTTTTCCCTGATACAATAGTGTTGAATTTATTGAGTATTTGGGTACAGCAAAAGATAAACACTTACTAAAGCACAACCGATTTACTACGTTTATATCTATGACCAAACATTAAATTAAAAATTCAGATTCACACTAAAAAAGAAGAAAAAAAAGCACTCCAACTTATTAATTTACACTCTCTACAAGTGTCAAGCTAATAACTTGTAGGAGCACACACACAAATAGAACATAAATTGGATAATTATACTTTTAGCATATAAGGTCTCAATCATTTACCTGAGGATGAGTGGCTTGAGAAACAATGATGTGAGTTCATCTTTAACTTTTAGAGGGTTTTGGTAAAAATCTTCATCCCTGTAAAAGTAACGTGATATGCGTGCATAATTGACATAATACTTCACAAGAATACTTGATTTGGAGATGGAAGTTGAATTCATGGATCCTCATTGATGTCCTTCAATATATTTTCACACATTTTTTCTAGCTCTTCAATTGCTTCTTTTCTTGAAACACCATATTCTTTCATGTAGCACTTAATACATGAAGCACGAGGTACATTCTCTTCATCATCCTTCAAATATTTTATGGTACATGGATTAATATTAGAAGTCAGAAAATGTTAGGAGAACGAAAATTTATGAAATTTTATCTCTACTGAACTATTTTGTTAAATGAAAAAGATTATTCAATCAAAATCTATATGTTAAGCCTTGACTTTTTATTCAAAATTTGCATTTCACATTTATATTCTTAGCAAATTATTTTAGTACATCTTTAAAATTGTTTTCTTTTCCCAAATTTGGTTCCTTATCCTTTATTCATCATTGACTGTATAATTACTCAACAATTAATATTAATCTCTCAAGAATTAAGAGCCCTTAATTCTCCCTTTAGAGATGCTCTAATCCTCCTCCCTATTTCATAAATTTAAATAATAACTTTATTTATTTTATAAGTTAGAATAGTAATTTTATTTGAAATAATGTTTTTATAATGGTGTTAAATCACTATTATTAAGAAATTGAATTTTATGTTCTAAATTTATTGAATTAATATTAAACTTTTTTAAGATAAATAATTAACTTATTTGTTTGAATGAAAAGTAAAATAAAAAAAACATGTATAATTCATTTTAAAATATTTTAAGGAGCGAGAAAGAGAGGGTTATTGAACATTTCCTTATTAATGAGTATAATGAAGTTTAAAAAAAAAAAATCAAACTAAACGTGTCTTGATGATACCTTTTCTATGCATGTATTAGGTATTATATTTTGTTTCGTTATTAATATTAGTCTATAATATTAATATTTAAATAAAAATACCTTTATATCATCCCACAAACGACCAAGATATTGACTAGTTTCAGGAAGCTTTGTATAGTTTTGTATCCACTTGTACTCTTCAACGGCCACCATATTTACCATTCCAATAAAGGAAGATATTGGATACATGCCAAAAGAGACCGTCACCATTGCAATTTTCATGTACTCATCGAATGGTGGAATATAGCCATCATTAGACCACTGTTCTTGAGGCACACTTTATAGTGCTAGTTTTTTTTGAACTGTTATAGCAAAAAAAAAAAAAAAAAAAAAAACCCATGTATATATTAATAATATAATTAATATAGCTACTTAATTACAATTTTCTTTATCAGATACAGCTGATTAGTTGGTTACAAAATGAAGAAGAATGCTAATTTATTAAACAATTAATCTCTAAGAAGTCTTAGAAATTAAGTTAGTATAGTAGATACTTCGATCTACTCAATCCAAGAATAGTTAGGCATCGTTCGGTATTGTAATGCCAAAAAGCACTCTTTTTTTTTTCTTAGTTTTTCAGTTTTAGAAATTACGGTTTAAGAAAAATAAATAAATATTTTTCTAATAATAAGTTTATAAAAAAACAATTTGAAAAGATAAAAAAAATCAAATGACTGATTTAGAAAAGATGAACACTTTTTTATTTTTTATTTTTATCTCAAAATAGTAATCCTAAATAATATTTTAAAAAAAGTGTAGGTACAATGGTTTTAGTCTAACACTAAAACAAAATCTACAATTCATGGATGTATTGTTAAGGGGTGAAGAAAGCTACACCTACCACACTGCACTAACACTAATAACTAATTTCTATTAACCAATGGGGTCTTAGTTCAGTGGCAAAACCACTTGATAAGGAAGCCCCATTAAAGGTTGAGTTCGAACCTCACGCCCGTTGGGAGAGAGTTGGGACTTCTCTTGGCTGAAGATTAGTGTAAACAACTATAAAACGGGGTCTAAAATACTCCGATGGGTGTGTGCGTACCACCATTTATAAAAAAAAAAAAAAAAACTAATTTCTACTACAACAATATTTTGAAATAGGACTAAAAACAAAAAAAAAAAAATCCTTAGGTTTCTCTCTAGGATACATTATGCTTCCCGAAAACTTTTGAAGCACCATCATGCAACTTAAAACACAATAATGGCCATTTTGTAACCCAAAACCCCACAAACCCTGCAGGCAACCTTTACCGACCAAACACTCACCGTCCACCACCATACTCACCCCCTCCATCTGATCAATCCGTCATCTACTTCGAAGGTTACCCATAAGGATGGACAGCCCCTGACCTCTACAAGATCTTCGTACAATATAATGTGCATGGTCTTATTACATTGGCTGTAAAGAGAAACATACGAAACATTCCTTTTTGTTTCATACGAATTCACCAAGCTCTGAGTCCTTCAATGGTTATCAATCGAATCAACCGCATTCATATTGGTTCACATCGCCTTCGTGCTTTCCCTGCCAGATATCCGAACAAAATAGCTGCTGTTATTCCACAACCCAAGACTGTGCAACCACAATCTGATCGACCTAAATCCCCAGTTATACCATCTCTCCGAGATGGTTGTTCATATGTTGCTGTCACCTCTTCTAAGTCTGGAATCAATTCGTCTTCATCACCTGAGAACACTTTTAACTTCACTAGTAATTTTCAATGTCTTCAATGGATTGATTCAGCATGCTGTGCAACGCTACGTGACATTCTAAAATGGATCTCTTTTCCTCATCTTCTCCATGAACATGGATTCGCTTACAAATCAGTAACTATTTTAGGAGGAGATAAGGTATTGATCCACTTTTACAGTCAAGATGCTTTAGAAGGCTTTATGAATGGAGATCGTTATTACCTTAATCATCTCATCAAAGATGTTAAACTGATTACTGAATGTCCTCCTCCAACGAAAAAAATTGCATGGATAGACATTTCTGGAATTCCACAAGTCTTTGCGACATCAGAAATATGTGAATTTATTGCACCCAAATTGGGATAGTTTATTGGCTTCCACGAAGACTTCTCCAATCTAAGGCGTCTGGATGTGATCTCCTACTTACTTTCCATTCCAGGTCACCCTCTCAATGGCAACTTCACTGTATCAGTGGAAGAGTCTACTTTTTCAATCAAGGCATCTGAATCAAGTGTACCATTTTGCTTCGACTTAGAGGAAGAGTTCTACGATTCTGATAATCAATCTGATTCCGAGCATGATGACATCAGCAATCCACAATCGCAGAACCTGGATAGAAATGATGCACCGTCTTCAAGTACAAATATGGCAGATGCAGAGCATCTTCCTAGAAATGAGCCTTCAAATAATAGTACTGTCCAATTAATGATTTCGCATGCAGCAACAAATGAAGTGAACCAAGAAACAAACTATGACCACGACACTAATCATCAAGAACATGGTACGGCAACAACAAGATCGATATCACAAGGTAACATTTCTAGACAGAGGAAAGCTAGAAGAATATTAGAGAAGAGCGGTCTAGGCTCTTTGACATATGCATCAAGGAACCCGGAATCCACATTAGACATTGGCAACATGAACATAAGGAATACTGCAGTTCTAGAAAATCAACAAACTTCACTAGTTGAGACAGAAATTGGTGAGACATGGAGGTTGGGCAAAATGTTAGGATTGTTCCACGAGAAAGGCAGAGAGATTGTTTGCAGCCAACTGGGTATTAATATGACTGCGGTTTGAACCATATTCTCCTTCCAGGTTCTATATTCTTTTAATGAATTTTTTATTTTGGAATGCTCGGGGTGGCTTGAGCAACAAGTCCAAATAATTTTTTATTCGGAATCAAATTTCTACTAATAGCCTTGATTTTGTTGCGATTGTTGAGTCCAAAAAAACTGATATTTCCCATTTTTATATGAGGGGTTTCTGGAGTCATCTTGATTTTGGTTATTTCTTTGTCCCTTCTAATGTTTCCCGAGGTGGAATCATTTTTACTTGAAACTCTGCCAAGCTAAATTGCTCATTAATCTCAAGTTCTCCTAGATGGTTGTTATGTAGCATTTCTTCATCCTCTTATGCTATGTATGTTATTATTATTTATGCCCCTAATGATAGTGCAGATAGAGCCCTTTTATGGGCAGAACTAAGCTCTTTCATTCAGTTGTATCCGAGTCTCATTGTCTATGTTGACTTTAATGAGGTTCTTAATCCAAGAGAACGATCAAACGGCCTTTTATCTCAGTCTGTTATTGACTTCCAGGAATTTGTAAACTCTAATGAGTTGCATGACCTCCCCCTTTATGGATGATTTTATACTTGGCATAATGTTCTGGCATTTTCCAGGATTGACAGAATCTGGGTCTCTAATGACATCTCCTCTCTATGGCCTTTCTAGTCAACCTCAATAGTAGACACAACTCTCTCTGACCATCTCCCGCTTTTATTCAAGTCAGAAGTGAATTTTTTATGGGGGAAAAAACCTTTTAGATCTTTGAACACCTGGTGGGACGACGATAGATTCTCTCCTTTTGTATCTCAGTCATGGAACTCAATCTGCACCGACAATAGCTCTTCTCCTTTAGAGAGAAAGCTCAATCTCTTTAGACAAGCAATTGGGCGATGGAACAGGGACATATTCGGTGAGTTGGATGTTGAAATCAAGAGTTTAGAAGCTGAAATTCAATCCAAGACCAATGCTTAGATGGTTAGGCCTTTCGATGACGTGTAAAAGACTCTTATTGCTGGTTTGAAAATTTAGCTGTTCAAAAAAGAAAGCATAGGGAATCACTTTGGCACCAGAAGTCTAGAATGAAATGGACTTTACTAGGCGATGACAACACAACATTCTTCCATAGATAAGCTACCTCTCACTACAAAAATAATTGGATCACTAAAATAGAAAGTGATTCAGGTACTTATTCTGAACCAACTAAAATTCGAGACGCTATTATGGATTTCTTCTCTACTCTTTTGCTGCTAATAGAGAAATTCCATATTATCCCGATACACTTGATTTTTCTGTTGTCTCTGATATGGATAATGATTCTCTGGTGGCTTTTTTTTCTGAGAAGGAAATATGGAATGCAGTTAAGTCTGTGGTGCTAATAAGGCACCAGGACCAGATGGTTTTAATTTTTTACTTTTATAAGAAAGCATGGTTTTTCATGAAAGATGAAATCTCTATGATTTTTTTCCCGATTCTATGACACGGGGTTCCTTTTGGCAATTTTCAAATCTTCCTATACAGTGTTGGTGCCTAAGGTTTCAGGTTCCTCCTCTTTGGAGAATTTTTGACCCATTTGTCTTATTAATGGGGTTCATAAAATTCTTTCAAAGATGTTATCTTTCAGGCTTCGAAGGATCCTTCCAAGTATAATTTCTCCATGTCAGTTTGCTTTTGTTAGAGGGAGAAGCATTCTTGAATGCTCGTTCATTGCTTCAAAGATAGTTCACCATGCTCATGCCAACAAGAAACCCACCTTTCTTCTAAAGTTAGACTTTCAAAAGGCATTCGATAGTGTGAATTGGTCATATATCCTTTAAGTTATAAGAAGAATGGGCTTTACAGAGAGATGGATTTCTTGGATGTCTAGCTATTCGAGGGACTCCAACACTTCTATAATGATTGACGGTCCTCCAACAAACCCAATTCTACTTCATAAGGGGATCAAACAAGGAGACCCTATCTCCCCATTCCTTTTTGTGATTATTGTAGAAGGGTTGAAGAGGATTCTTAATAAGGCTTTACAATCCGATCTTATTGAGGGAGTCTCCATTGATGAGTCGCATGATCCAATCTCAATTTTACAGTTTGCAGACGATACCCTTTGCTTCATGCCGGCTAAGGTACATGTTGTTACTAATTTTGTTCATATCCTTAGATGTTTTGAAATTGTTTTAGGCCTTCGGATAAACTTTGATAAAAGCTCTTTGATCAGGATAAGAGTTTCCCAAACTGTTTCTGAACAATGTGCAACAATTCTTAAGTGTAAGTTTTCCTCTCTTCCAATTAATTACCTGCGCGTTCCACTATCTGCTAAAAATTTAAACATCCATGATTGGGGTCCTTTAGTTAGTCGATTCCAAACTAAGCTATCTTTATGGAAGGGAAGCTGTCTATCTTATGCCGGAAGAATTGTTTTGATAAAATCTGTTTTAAACAGCCTTCCTATCTGCCTAATGTCATTATTTAGGCTGCCTGTATCTATCAAACAAAAACTGGAAGGGTATATGAGAAGGTTTGTGTGGAAAGGAAATGCAGATGGGAGAGCTCTATGCCGTATTTCTTGGGAAGTACTATGTTCCTCTTTATGATTCTGGGGTCTAGGCTTATGCAAACTTGATCTAAGGAATGCAGGATTGCTTTACAAATGGTTGTGGTTGCTTCAACAGGAACATGCTACTTCTTTATGGATGTCTATCATTACAAATTTTGCAGGTATTAATTCCTAGAGATCTCTCGCTTCAGCAAACCCAAAAAAACTCTCTCTAATCCTACGCGGTATACGTCATTTATGTATTGAACAGCAGCCTTATTGGATCTTCTTTTCATCAAATATCAGTTTTGATTTGGGTAATGGCAATTCCATTTGCTTCTGGACAGACCCTTGGCTTGGAGGAAATATTCTCTCTGAGCAATTTCCGCAACTTTATCACCAAGCTGCAGACCAAGAAGCTTCAGTTTCTGCGGTGGTAAATGGTCTCCTTCATTCAGGATGTCCTGCCTAGCGTCGCAGATTGCGTCTGTCCCAACAAGAGCAGCTTGCTTCTCTTCGAAACCTTCTGTCTTCTGTTTCTCTAGGCATCCATGATGATAAATTTCGATGGTTACTTGAGCCTTCAAATTAGTTCTCGGTCAGTTCATTCACCAAAGGATTTGAGTTCGTGATGCCCTCTTCAGTTGTAGATTTCTTCTTGCAATTGACAAGTTGGTTTCAAGGCTCTCATCAAAATGTGTTCATCACCTCTCTATGGATGATCCTAGCATGGGAGATTTGGAAACAACGTAATTGCAAGTTGTTCAGAAATTCTACGTCTTCAGGAGATACTTTATATAATAGTCTTTATTTTTCTGTTTACTTGGTTAGATGTAAATTCCCTCATTTACATTTAACATCAGTAGATGTTGTAAGTAATCCTTTATCTTTCCTCTCATTGTAATTTTTGGCTTTTTCAGCCTCTTTAATAAATTTCCCATTCATCAAAAAAAAAAAAAAAACTAATTTCTACTATTACTATTTGTATAAACAGTTGTGGAAAAAGAGTAGTAAACATTTAATTTAAACCAAGATGATTTTTTTCTAATTTTAAAAATCGAGTCAAACTAAAATGTGCAAGGATTAAAACTGAATCAAAGTAAATTGGTATGGTTAATTTGGTGTAATTGTCAGTTTGATTCGATTTTTTTTAATACAAGGGCAGATAGCAAAAACCGAGAAAAAGGCAAAGAGTTAAGTTGGACACATCCCTTTCAAAGGAGACGTCAATTGAATAAGATCACCAGAAGGATGGTAAACAACGTGAAACCCATGAGCATAATTCAAACCTTCTTTAGCAAGGAGGTCCGCACATCAATTACTCTCTCGATAAGCATGACATACTAACACTTGCCAATTCATAGTAAGTAAACTAAAATTAAATTAAAATGTTAACCTATTTTTAGTCGGGTTTCAATTTAATTTGGGTTCTTATTTAATAAGAAAAATGAAACAAACTAAAGTTTTCAAAATAAGAACATAATTGGATCAAAATGTTGGGAAAAAAAACAATAAGTAATGTCTAAATAAAATACAAAACAAAAACTAAAAATAAATAGAAGAAGATAAGAATTTATTTAACGTAGTTCGATAATTTATTGTTTACGTTCACGGAGAAATACCAATTTTCACTACATGGGAATAAAACCACAGTATAAGTAAATTGAAAATTCCCTTAAGTTGATTAAGTTCAAACCCACAATATATTGTATAAACCATATCACAGAGACTAGAAAAATAAACTCTCACCCTCTAAAATATTCCTAGAGAAAAAAAAAAGTTCTCAAAAGGTGTTTCTTGAAGTCATTTAAATGTTTATCTACACCCAAAATACTGAAGTCAATACTTAAACTTGCAAACCCTAAGTTGCTCTTGTATTTTGCTTACTGGCTTCACACACTATCTTAATGCTATGCCTATCTATTTATATAGACACTCTAGACTTGTTCTCTAAATTAGAAATAAGTTTCCTTAATCAATTAGGAATCCTTTTCTAACCCTGTTAATTATTTGTTGACTATACCAAATAAAGACTTAATTAATATAATCCAAGTCCAACTTGGATTTACACAATTTAAGTCAAAATTCTAACATGAAATTGACCAATTTAGTTAGATTTTTACCCTAGTAGTAGTTAATAGAGTTTGGAAAGAGTAGCAAAGTTACTGTTTTCCTTTATTTGAAGCACAAAGCAATATTTTAAAATTAAATGTGAAAAGTGATTTTGTTTTGATTTAATCTTTCTTATTTCTTACCTATTTCGGTTACATAATTATATCATGTAATTCATGTGTGATATATTATTCTTATCTTTATTTAATTTCCAAAATATAAGAAATGAAAAAGTACATTACACATATAATGATTTAGAATAATGCCAGATCATTTTAATTTTACCCAACAAAAATCTACCAACTTACATGTTCCTTGACATAAAAGCATCTGGAAGACCTTTCCTTATCGGCATCATCTTCTATTTCCTTGTAGAAACTCAGGATAGCTTTATATGTACCTTTCATGTATTCCGGTAGTTGGTCAATAGCATCAATTGTGCCTCTGAAAATTTTGAGCAAAATGTATTCTTAAAAATCTTAACAAATACCATATTAGATATCAAGTCAACAAATATATCATATACTAACCTCTGCTTTGGACTTGTAAATTGTTGGAGTTCATCAATTTTACGAAATGAATAATATGTGTGTCATCCATTACTGTTATAAGTGCTGCACACTTAGCTGTCATTAGCCTAGAAAATGCAAATTGAGGTTCAAAATGCATCCCAAGTGCCCAAAAATGGCACTCCACAATTCTATTTCTTGCATAAGGATATTGTTTCACAAGGTTCAAGTCCTTCCACCACCTAAAATAATGTTGAACAATATTAATGCATGCTATAGAATCACTAAATTTACCTTTCGGTTAGGGTTGTGCAATAATCAAACTGGACCGGCAGAAAACCTAATCATATCGGTCAATTCGGTTCGATTCAGTTTTAAATATTAAAGGATAAAATTAAACTGAACCAAAAACTGACAGAAAAATAAGTTAAAAATCAAATTGAACTAACAATCAAACCAAATGAGACCGGTTTAATTTTGACCCTTACACTTTTTAGTTCGATTTAGTTTTATATATAAATCGAAAAAAATCAATTTGATTCTGTTTGGTTTAGAAAGAATGCACAACCCTACTTTCAATTCCAGTCTTTTTCTCTTTTTCCATATATCAATACAAAATTTACCTTCATAGTTCAGCTATCTCTTGCTTGTACAGTAAATGTAGTCGATTAAAATCCAAGTTTGCAAACTTAAGGAGAGTTTCATTTCGAGACTTTCCTTCTTCTTGTTGTTCGTAAAAGGTAATGAATTGTTTAGTCGCAATTCTTTCAACGTTTCGGTGCAATGGAAGAAATAATGCATCCTTTATATGTTTTGTGAGATGAGGGCTTATGGATTGATCCAAAGCCAATGTTTCCAAGTTTTGCCTTGTGAAAGCTAAGGCTTCATCTAAAATACACTCTTCATGCACCCTTAGAAACGTGACTTCATAAAAGCTGAGAAGCCCTTTCACATCCTTAGTTATGCTTTTCTTGAACTCTCCATTGCTGTCCTTGAATTTATTGAACACATCTATATATTCCATAAATTATTTTCATTAATTAACATGTTTTAGTACTTTCTAAAAACTTAAGATCAAAATTATTAAAATATTTTAAAACAGAATATTTACAAGAACAGTAATTGAAATATATTTTGATACTTACCACATGACATCTTGTGTCCATGTTGTCTCAGGATTCGAAATAGAAGTGCCAAAGTGTAAAGATCATAGCCATTGTCTTCGAGAATTTTAGGAATGGAAATAAAGATTTCTTCCAATTGCTCATTGATCTCGCTCTCAAAATGATAGGATACACCAAGGCGGCATAATAAATTTATAAATTCAACCTTCTCAACTAAATCTTTCGCTTTAGATCGAACAAATAACTCTTTAACCCTTTCCTTAAGTACTTCCACCTTTGTACAGTATGATTCAAACTCCTGTTTATAGATACTAAAATGTCATTTTAAAACTAAACAAGCATGTCATTTTTATTAGAAGCCATGTTTTGAAATCCAAGTCTAATAGGTCGGTCCAACTTAAAAATCAGGAATCGCATATGAGTCTCAGAGCACTCGTATGCTTTGATACGAATTCAATATCAAGAAGACATGATAATAATATTTCACATTAACTAAGAGTCAAGTGGACTTGATCTATATAAGATTAAGTATCACCCCACCTCCTTGAGGTTCTTTTCTCATTAAGGATAAAACCGTGAGGTCATGACCTAAAAGGGACAATACCTCAAGTGCAAGACAAATCTAGCCTATGGATATGTTATTATCATTTAACGTTAATAAAGGACAAAACCGTGAAGTTTTGGTTAAAATAAATGATACTTCAAATGTGGGACAAACCTAGTTTGTGGGTATGTTATTATCATTTAGCTAGAAAGAGGGCCTGAAATCTGCACTTGCCAAGCCACAAAGATAGTTCAAACTTGAACTAGGGGAGAAATTCGATAAATTCGACACCTAAAGATGATTTCACTCTTTGAGCTCCAATTTAGGGGAGAGGGACATGTGATAAGAATTCAAAATTAAGAAGAACACAATAATAATATCTCACATTAGTTAAGAGTCAACGTGGACTTGATCTATATAAAATTGAGTATCAATCCACTTCCTTGAGGATCCTTTTCTTATAAAGGATAAAAACAAAGAATAAAACCGTGAGATTATGAACCAAAACAAATAATATTTCAAGTGTGGGCAAGAACTAGTTCATGGGTATCTTGAAGTCCAATCTGACAAAAAAACTAGCCCAGGCGAAAACTGTGAATTATCCGGTCAAATGGGGTGACTGGTGAATTGAGTTAAATAAAGAAAACCATTTTTTTTTATATTTTGAAAAGATTTTATAAAAAATTAATCTAAAATTAATAAATTCAAAAAAATATATTGATATTTTTATAAACTTAATTTTTATATTGATATTTTAAACTTTTTAATATATTTGTATATTAAAAATTTTTAAATATTGACTTGAATTGATAGGATCAGTTGACTGGTGAACTCATTAGCTGAGCAATTTGAATTCAATCCAATTTTTTTAGTTTGGTTTGTTTATCTTAAGTTTAACGATACAACAATGAGAACGATTTATATTAACTAACTAACAATAATTATTAATAAAGTAAGATTTATTTTGTTAAAAAAAATATGCAAGTAAAGTTAAGTTTTTTTTTTTAATTTAGGAGGAAGATTTGAACAATTTAATTTTCTTGTTTATTCTACACTTCCCGAAATTGAACTTCTAGATAAGTATAGATAAAGTATAATTACTAAGAAGTGCAAATTAGTTTTTAAATAATTTTATTTTTTATAAATATATAAAATTATGATAAATATCAAAATTAATAGTTTTAAAAGATTAAGTGATGCACTTAAAAGCACTTGGAGCTAAAGATGGTGGGTTTTTAGTTTATTTCATGTTGCCCTTTGGCACTTGTAGCTAAAGTTAATTATGATGCTATAAACATATGGAGTACACATAATGAATAATAATAAAAAAAAAATTCGAGTAAATTAATATGGTTGAAAATACGGAAGGAGAACTACTAACTGAAGGTTGGAAATAAAATGAAGTTAAGGTATCACCCCATATAACTGTATGAACGGAAAACTTCTCGATTGTTTTCTATTAACTGCATCGCCATCTTCAAAGAAGACGACAAGTAAAGATGTTAACTTAATATGAAGAAATACAATGCTTTTGATTTCTATGAGAGCAGTTATATTTATTGGAAAAAAAAAAAAGGAAAATATGATCAGCATGACTGTCATACACGTACCTACATAGGTTGCAAGCCACAAGAGCTAACACCTCATGTCCCACTAGTCCTAATTTAAAATAAACTTTTATGACGCAACAAAATTCTTTTAGGGGACTTTGTCTGGGGAGAAATTCTGGTAGGAACTGAGGAGATGTCTAAAAAGAAGGTGTCGTAGAACAATAATGATCGGATGGAAAGGGACCTTTCTACAATACTCTAGAGTATCGATACTTCAGGTAATTTTACCGCCACGTACACTTCAAAAACAAAACTAGCAAATTGATGTCAGCTTTTTTTAATGTACAATTCTGATTGATGGAACGTTTCTTATTTCAAACCCTTTTTTTATGTCTTCCTATTTTCTTTTGAGTGGAAACTACTTTTATTTGACTAGTAATACGAATCACTCATTTAAGCTCAAAAGGCCCACGAAGTCAATTGCATGCTAGGCTCATGTTATTCCATTTATATGTCCTGATACCTTGAATCCTAAGTCAAAGGGGACTCATCATAAGGGGTTCCTAATCCTAGGGGGACTCTGACTCACTGCAGCAAACGAGGACTCTTAAGCCTGCTAGGACAAGGATTCCTAGGCTTAAGGGAATTGTTCCTACCACTATATAAACCTCTGTCATCCAGGGTATCAGGTATCATACTCTCATTCTAGTACATTCATAACTCTCAAGAGAATATCTTTAACTTAAGCGTCGGAGTCAGACCCCGGGGACCACCCCAAGTCTCTCTCTTTTCTGTGCAGGCTACCTCAGGGGACTCTTAGAGGCTAACTCCGGTGATCAGACAATCTCAGGGAAGCCTCAGGCTAGGCTTCATTATTGAAGAAACGTCCTGAACGTTTCATTGGTGCGGTGAGCGTGCACTGTTTTTTAATTCGAAAACAGTTCATTATGACGAATAACGACCCTCCCTACGGTTTCGCTCCTAGCTCCTTTGACTATGGGAGACTTCCGGCATGGATGCCACAATCACCCAGAACTACTCGGGGGACTCCCCCCACTCAACAACCACCTAGATTTCTAGCCCCCACTGCTAATCAAACCCTGGTGGGCCTCAATGTACTTTATATCTTGGAATTCAGACTCCTCAAATTCCAGGATTCCCGCCCCTACCATTGGGGACTCCTCTTATCACTCCAGATCCACTGGCAACCTCCATACCACTACTGGTTCGCCCAGCTCCATTAAGACCACCTGGAACAGATTTCAATGCTCATTATTTTCCTCCTCCACCTGTTTATCACCCAGGCCTTACATTCATCCAAATCAGGGAATTCTCACTCCCCGACCTAATAATGACATCCCCCCCCCCCCCACCGGGAGTGCCAGCTCAAACTAATATGGCCATACTTCAAGAGCACCATGAATATGTTCCCCAATTCGTTCCCCTCCTGCGCCTCAAGGAGATGATTTTGATGGTGAAAGGAAGGAAGGGGGGGATGACCTGGATGATACATCCTCCCATCCTACTAACACAAGGGGAAAGGAGGGAAGTAGCATGATTAGCGCAGCGGATGTAGCTAGAATCTTGGATGAAGCATGTCAAAAGTTTGATGACAAAATCCAGGATATCAAAGGCTGGATAGAAACAATGGATAAACAACCCAAAAAGAAAACTAAGAAGAAAACGCAGAAAGCCGCCCCCTCTGTCCTGGAGATCAACGAAAAAACACCTAAGAGGGGAAACGAGCAGATTGAAAGAGAAATTGCACAGAAGGTAGAGCAGGAAGAAGATGAAAAGGAAAAAAATAGAAAAACAGGTCAGAGAAGTCATTGGCAAGATGTGCATGCAAGATTTTAATCCTGGGTTCAATCTAAAAAATGAGTCGCCCTTGGCTCAACATATTCTAGATAAACCTTTACCCAAAGGATTTAAGTTTCCCACATTAGATGTTTATTCTGGAAGGTCCGATCCCGCAAGCCACGTCTACAAATTCCAGACATCTATGAGTGTCCAAACTAATGAGGACTACATATGGTGCAAATTCTTCCATACCACCTTACAGGGGAACACCGCTGATTGGTACAAAACACTAGCCCCTCACTCTATACACTCTTTCAGTCAACTCGCCACTACTTTTAGGCAGAGATTTGCAGCTTCCATCCAACAGAGAAAGGTGTCAGCAGATCTATTCTCCATCCAACAAAGGAAAGGTGAACCCTTAAGAAAATATATAGAGCGGTTCAACGATGAGATTGCCAAGATTGAAGATTTAAACCAAGGTGTAGCTTGCTCTGCTATGCTCCATGGTACAGCAAATGAAGAATTCAAGAGGGAACTGTTAGCCAAGGCTCCTAATAATGTGAAAGCCCTAATGGCACTCACCAACACAGCCATAAGAATCGATGATGGCTAATACTATCTGAAAAGAATGAAGGAATAAAAGAGAGAGCTCTCCATAAGGGGAGACAGGCGATCCCTAAAAAGTAGCAAAAGCTCAGTAGGTAATAATGGGACAGTAAGTCCCAATCTCTCCAATTACACACCCCTTAATACATCTAGGGAAAGAATCCTCATGCACATCAAAGATAATGGAGAAAGGATAGAATGGCCAAGGAGGATGAGCTCATACGCTGCTGAGAGAAGAGATAATGGCAAGTACTGCCAGTTCCATAAAGATGTAGGCCACGATACAGAACAATGCAATCACCTGAAGAAAGA
>CANYLF012472106.1:0-10758 GCA_948193215.1 Bocquillonia castaneifolia
TTTTCCTGAAGTTAGGGGTGCCATGGCCCCTACCCCCTAACTCCATCATTGGTAGTGAATAAATAAGAAATAAGGTTTATTTATTTTTCAATAAATGTTAGCATCCCAATAAGGTGTTAGTAGGAGTGTCCTAGGCCTATTATGTGGACATGGTATTTTGATTATCAATAAAGATTAAATTTATTATTATATTAATATGCATGTTTGTCATGTAATAATATTCTTGAATAATACTATTTACTATTCTAAAAGTCTTTAATCAATCATTATTATGGGAATAATAATGAACTAAGATTATTATGAAGTTTGATTGATAATCATGGGATAAATATATGTATAAGATACAAATCAGATTCATATGTATTTGTTGAGAACAGATATTGGACCGATCCATTAATTTCTAGTATTTTTTAGTATATTTTACAAAAGTTGTCCGAAATATATAATTTCTAGTATTTTTTAAAAATATTTCGAAATCCGTCCTGAGTGGAGCCCACTGGACCACTGTCCATGGTGGTTGTGTAATTTTCTGGCCACCTCTTGCCTCCAAACTTTCCAGACTACTAGATCAAGTTGCAAGGAGTGCAAAAATCACCTCAGATTGTCCAAAGGAGTCACCAATCGTCGGGATCTGAGCTTGGAAGGTGTTAGCGCCAATGAACCCGTGGTGCTCCGATTAGCCACTTCTGATCACCATTTTCTTCTATTCCAAAGCCTAACACACTCTATTTTCCACGATCTACAACTCCCCAGTGTCAATTTTGAGCAAAAATGGCCAGAAATTGACGAACAACGATAACCCTTTGGCTGAAACTTTCAGGGCTCGTTTCTCTCGTCACCGGTGATGGTTGTCGAAATTGTTGGTATATACGAATAGGTCTCTCTGAGTACTATAATTTAGACTCTTGAATCGCCTGAATCGGTGTTCGGATGAGGGAGAACGGATAGTAAGAAAAATCAGGTGCTATAGTAAATTTTGAGAGAATTTGGAGGACTCTGGCAGACGTTTTCTGAAGTTTTAATTTTGACGATTTAGTCCATCAGCAGATATAGCTTATATCTGAAGTTTCTGAGTTTACAAATAGGTCCTTTTCCCCAATTACTTTTCATCCCGAGCTTGGATTGAGCTGAAATTTTAAACATGAGTTCATACAATATTTTAACACTTTCACGTAGAAATTATGTTAAAATAATATCCCGAACTATTATTTTTAATTTTTAAACTTTAAACCCGTTTAATTTAATACCAGAACAATTAATTAAATTCTAGGAAAATAAATTTATTTCCAAGCTTAATTAATTAATCCCGAATTAAAATAAATAAATTCGGAGAAAATTAATGTCAAAAAAATCATGGGTATTGCATTGCTATTATTATTATTAATTAATTAATTAATTTTAATATAGTTTTGACAATTAAAATAGTAAAAAAGCTACATTTATTAATAGGAATAATTTGTCTATAGATCAAGATTAATAGGGAAATTCTTAAATTTTAAGAAATACAATTAGATTTTTTAAGTAATGTTAAGAATTATTATGTCTATTTCAAAAACAAAAGATGGATAATTGCCCATTTTGTGGTACATGTAGCTCGCCACTGAGGATACGTATATTCAAAATAACTAATATATTTATATTTTTATATATACATAGTGTTATGGAAGTTCATATTAATTATATAGTGTATTTTTTTAGTTGGGGGATGGGGAATTTGAACCCGGGACTCTCAAGTCTAATACATATGTCTCAATCACTAGGCTATGTCTTGGAAGACAATTATATAGTGTATTGAATACTTATTATTATCATAATTTTTGATTAAATAAGTTATTTTTACCTAACATAATTACACAAAAGAAATAAAAATTAAAAAATTAAATATATTATATAAATGATAATATTATTTATAGAACATATGGGTAATATTATATAAAGGCTTACTTACTAAAAAATACCCAAACTTTTCAACTTTTAATAATTATATCACAAACTTTTATTAATTATATAGTAAATGCTAATCTATTAATTCTATCACAAATTTTCGGTATTTTTCAGTTTGATTTTTTATCCGATTTGGATATCCCATGACCCGTGCTCAACCCTACCCATACCCTAGACTTGTTCAATGAACAAGCTGGACGGGCTCAGACAACGGGCCCATTCGGTGCCCTTCACTTCAGAGTCTATCCAGACCCGCTTCAAGTCTAGTACATATATTTTGGACAAAAATGTACTTGATTAACTTAAGGAACTATTATATGTTTATATTTTTTTCATTACAAAACTAGTTATCCACTCTATAAAAGGTGCATAGAAAAAAAAAATTTAGACTTTTTTTTTATAATTTGACAAGGGTGGATATTGAATTTGAGATATTTCACCTCTATCAACATGGGTAGTACCAGTCTAGCAAGGTGGATTTGTTAAAAAAAATTTAGACTTAAATATTATATAATTTTAAATCGGTTTTTATTATTATGTTGAATAATTATTTTTTTATAATTATTGTTATCCTAGGTATCCGAAGCCCCATTTGGAACCCCGACTAATTCTGGTCGAGTGAGTTACATTTGGAAGTACACTCTCCCCATGAGGTCCCTAAGGATCGAACTCTCGACTTTCAGACGTAAAGCCTGCAAGCCCAAGTGATTTTACCACTTGAACCACACTCCATGAGTAAATTAAATTTATTTAACAGACATAATATATAATCTTAAAAAATTGAAGCTGATTTATTTCATAAAAGTACTAAAATATATATCGGATTTAAATATAATAATTAAAAATTTCTCTCAAAAAAATAATTAAAATGGATAAATTATTAAAAAAACTAGAAATTTAGTAGGAATATAAACCTTGTCAAATGTAACCAATATAAACAAAATCAATTACGTACAGAAGCATTATTCCACGAATATCACATTTTTATTATTATTTTGGTCCTTTACTCACGTTGAATTAATAAAAGAGTATGCCTTCTGTAAAGACAAACTGTGGACGTGACTCATCCGTCAAAATCAACTTTTCACCTATTCCACTAATATCAATATTCCAGAGTATTGTAGAATTTGCCGATGAAAAAGGAGTAGAATCAGCACTTTCACGAGATAAGAAATGAGTTTTAGATGATTCTTTAAATAACAGATTCATCTTTGCTCCAGGGTGAAGATTATCATGCAAGAAGAATAAATTTGTCGAAACAGACGTGAGATTGTTGTTGGAAGAATCCCCAGGTCCATATTTTAAGCAGATAGTATAAGACAACTCGCATTCATTTACTGGGCCACCGTATAAATTAACGAAGGACGCTTGCTGTAGACCCTTTCCGAGTGGAGAAGCCGTCGTTTCCTTTCCAGTACCTGCTTAAGATTACAAATCATATATTTATATATAAAACATACCAAAAATATTAATTGTTAAAAAAATATTTAAATTCTCGTTTTTCTCCTACAGAAATAAGTACTTATCTAGCTTAAATACTATTTGAATTTTGATATTTTTCGGGATGAGTTCAATTATTTAAGTAGACTCCTTTACACTTATTTTTTTTATTAGAAAAAAAAAAATAAAGAGCACTACAGAAATGACAGATATCTAATGAACTTGAGCTATCCTCAACCTAGCTATCATCCTCTATAAACTGAAAAACTCTAAGATGGCATTCTTCAATCCAGATTGTCGGATTAAAATTGGATGCAATAGCTACAAGCTCATCATGAGATAAAGTATTGCAACATATAAGTAGACCATAATTTATAATTAATATTGTTGATACACTAAGAATTTCTTAATATTAAAAACATTAATGTATTTAATTCATATAAAAATTAACATATTCAAATAAGAATGTACATAAAATCTATAATACACCATTTAAAATACATTAAAACTCTTAGAATACATAATTAAATGGTTCATTTTTAATTTAATGAGAGATTATTTAAAAAGTTTCAAACTCTTCAAGAAGTTATAAAACAAATTTATACTAATAGTTATTAATCTATTTCATTTACTTGTGTATATTTAAATTTTGTTTAAAATATTCTCTCAAATAATTAATTATCACGTAGAATTTATTTATTAAAATAAATTGATCATTAAATAACAAATTTATTAATTTATTAAATATTAATTAATTATAAGAGAGTGTGTATTCAAATTATGAATTATGAGGAAAATTATATATTTTTTCCTTATAACATGACATCTCGACAAAAAAATTAGTGTTAATAATCTTGTGCTAAATTTGAATTACACGCATAATTATTAATCACAGCTAAACATTTTTTTTTTTGAGTTGATTCTGGATAAACTTAATTAAGCCATTTTTTTAATCTTCAAAAGAAAAATCCAAATATAATTCTATCATATTAAACTAGAGCAGCATCAATAGTAGTAGTCGTATTTTATCGTTATGATTATTACAATACATCTCAGAATTCATAAAGTAATGTATTTATATTTAGTTGAAAATTCACTAATGTATTAATATAAGTTTATAATTTATTATATTAAACAAAAATAATCATAAAAATTTTAAAATAACATAAAACAGATACAATTATGTTAAAGCAATATTGTCATAAAAAATTTCTATTAAAATAAAATTAAAAAAAGAGAAAATATTTACTCTTTGACTTTTATATGCATAGCACTTTGACCTTTAGTTATGTACTATATATAATTACTTTTTGACCTTTATATATATTGACTTTCTCGTGTGTGTGTAGCAGAATAGGAGTGAGAGAGAGAGAGAGAGAGAGACCAAATGGTACTAAAAGCTCTTGGAAAACTTTTGGCAATGGGGTGTCTGGTAAGATCGAATGCCAATATTCTTCAGCATGCACATGAGCATCGGTTCTTCCTGCTAACAAACGCTGCTGCCATGAGAAAGATGTAAAGAAGTAGTTACAGTTAGTTTTTCTTTTCTGAATTAATGCAAAGAAAGCTTGACTTTTCAATGTTAATTATTTAATTGAGTACACATTCTACCCAACACAAATAATCTAATCTTTACATACAATGAGCAACCCAAAGATGGGCAAGAAATGAAACTCCATTGCTTAATTAGCTCTGAGCACAACACGAAATCTGCTTGAATTTATTTGTAACTAGCCAGGCTTGGATTGTGCTGTATATACAGGTGCATGTCACATGTATGATAGCCCCATATATGGCACATGCATGTATAATATGGCCTATTCTTTTCCATAAAAAACTTTCTTGATATATCACACACAGCTTGTAATAAAACAAATCCGAGTGGTCTAGTTATAGGGTTTATGGCCTACTTGTATACTAGTGTTCTATAGGGCTACCCAGAATCTATAGTGGCATGTGATATATGTGAAATATGTCATCACAGTCGATGCAGTGGCATTGAGGATGTTGAAGCTCTGCCACCACTATTTGTTCACATAGGGCGTGTAAGAATCAAACCCAATTGAAAAATTGAATCGAATTGATCAAATTCATTTTGATTTGGTTCTTCATTTTAAAATAATTTTTTTAATTCGGTTTGATTTTATATTTTTTAAAGATAAAATGAAACAAAACTGTAAAATTGACAAAAACTAGACGAAAAAATAATCATACTAGTTATGTTTTTTTTCTATTTTGAAAAGAGATAATAGTCATCCTGAACTTTATTTCAAAATTCAAATATATCATGATATTTGAAATGTTTCAAATGTATTTTGAACTTTTTAAAATGTTTATCTAAATGTGTGTTAAAAATAATATGGCATAACTCTAACATCCTCAAGGTTAATTACAAGGATTAATATTTAATTAGCATCATTAATATATTTAATTTTATTAATTATAGATTATTAATTCATTTTATGTGCATGAAGGGTACAATTGATGATAATACAAGTTGTGAGAATGTTTATGGTTGTATTTGATTGTTTGAGGGTCGATTTGTAAGTTTTCCAAAAGTTGGTTAAAAAGTCAAACATATCTTTTAATTAACCAATAAGAATGTTTTAAATTATATCAATAAAAGAAAATTATTTATTAAAGGATAAGAAGGGGTCTCTTGGCAGTGGATTTTGTAGAGATTGGTAGGAGAAGAAGAAGAAGAGGAAGAGGAGAGGAGAAGAAGAGGGAAAGGAGAGGAGAAGAAGAAGAAGTTTATAAATTAGTAAGTTTTCTTTAATTAATTGTTGTTAATTAATATTAATTGGTTGGTTTATGGCATTGGGAGTTAGGGTTTGAGTGAATTCTTGGGGGTTTTTTTTATTAGAATTGTTTAATCATGGAATTAATGTTTTTGGAAGATATATTTGAGTAGTAATTGTGTGTTTTGATATTGAATTGTTATTTTGGATGGATAATTGTGTTTAGGGGAATTTCTAAGGCAAAAGGATTGAAGAAAGGATGATTATATAGGTGTTATCCATGTGTTGTAAGTAAATAGCTATTAATACTAATTCTATGATTTAAATTAATATTAATTATATGATTCAATTGTGTGTTTTGGTTAATTGGATTATTTTCTATTATGATATTTAATGATTTGTGGAGTGAAAAGATTGATATGATTTAATTAGGATGTTGAGTAACTGATTGAGAATGAATGAGAATGTGTAGAATGATATATAATCTTATTAAACTAATGTATTGTGTTTGAAATATGTAAATTGATAATTGATGGCATTGAATTTGAAGTGAAAGCTGTGATGTGGTTTTAGAATATGAAAAAGATGATTGATGGGCAATTGATATGGGTATGATTTGAGAAAAAGAGGAATGAGATGATATTATTGAGAAATGAGAATTTTGATATGAGAATGTTGAGAAGAGCATTGAGTTGATATGAAATGGTTTGATTGTGTGTAGAAATGAAATGATTGTGATTGTTTGATGGAATGAAATGAGTGTGATTGTTTGTTGGAATGAAATGGTTGTGATTAATTGTTGAGATGAAATTGCATTTGATTGATTGTTGAGATGAAATGGTTTGATTGTTATTGGAATAAAATGGTTGATTGATTGATTATTGTGATGAAGTGGTTGTGTAATTGATTATTGAGATGAGATGGATGTTGTTTGATTATTGTGACAAATTGAGTGTTTGATTGATTATTCGTGATGAATTGGTTGTTGATTGATTGTTTGATTATGTTTGGCTTGGTAATGAGCTTGACTGTCTAAGTGTTTGATTAGGAAATGGTATCCCGAGGGTTGAGATTGAAATTATGAATGATGAAAAACCCCTAGGAAAGTGAAAAGGGGAATTGAAATGAATGATGATCAAACCCCTAGAAAAGTGAAGAGGAAAATTGAATGAATGATGATAAAACCATAGAAAAGTGAAGAGGGGAATTGAAATAAGATGATATAATAATGAAAAAGATGTGAATTATTGAAAAAGATGTGAATTATTGAAAAAGATGTGATCGGGTTACTTTTCTTTGAACCATTCATTTAGATAGTTTATCTAATTATTAATGTTTATTGTGACTTGTGATTTGTGATTGGTGAATTGAGAATTTGTGATTTGTGAATTGAGTGTGAGTATGTGGTGAAAGTGTTATTTGATGTGATAAGGTATTAACCTATTGAGATTGTGTTGATGAGCTTGGAAAAGTTGAAGGGATGGTTGTGAAATTTATGATGGCTTGACAATTGTGAATTTATGAGTTTTGTGATATTGAGTAATATTATATAACTAAGTTTGAAAATCTATATATATATATGTGTGTGTGTGTGTGTGTGTGTGTGTGTGTGTGTGTGTGTGTGATTAGTATTGGCGGTTATTTATTACTGAATCGCCAACTCACCCCTTGACAATAATTTTCAGGTTGTGGATAAAGCTTTTAGTATCCAAAAGTTCATGTGCATAGCAGTAGAAGTTTTGAAGGTTGGCCAGTAGATAGTCTTAAGCATATTTATGCTTGTTGGTTTGAATATGTATATGTTTGTAATATTGTATAAATTTATGTATTTATGTGAATTCTAGTTGTAAATATATGTTTTGATTTTGTGTTTAATACATTGGGAAGGTTGTTATGAGTCTATGATGATTTGAGTTTGTTGGGCGCTGATTTCAAGGTGAAAAGTTGAAAATTCTGTTTTAGTACTTTGATTTTATTTGGAAAATTTCGTTTGATCATGTTGGACATTGCAACGACTGTTTCATAGGCCATAACACCCGTTGCAACACGTGCAACGACCGTTGCACATGGAATTCAGCTCGTGTCATTCTCAGAAACTTTCGAAAAAATTTGTGCTTTTCATAATGACCGTTTCATGTTTAGCATCGACCGTTGCAACCTAACAACGACCATTGTGGTGGGTGCAACAACCATTGCATTTAAAAAAAAAATTAAATTTTAAAATTTTATATTATGGTTTTGAACAAAAATTTCTTCTTATTATTATTACTATTATCAGTTTTGCATTAAAGTTTGAGGCGTTACAATAACACTTTTTGGAACAGGTGGCAGCCAACTCATCATACAATTCATCATTATTATGAAATTTTTTTAAAAGTTAGGATGTATTTGAAAATTGTAGTAAAAGTTATAGGATACATACATTTGAAATTTATACAAAAGTTATGATATATTTAAAATTTATACCGAATAAAAATTATGTGAAATGTTTACTTACTTGGTTGACACATGTATGTCCTAACATTTTCCATGCAAGTGTGTGTGACATATCATTTTAGACACACTCTTGGATATATTTGAAATAACTTGAAAGTTTAAAATATATTTAAAATATTTTAAACGTCATAATATATTTGAAATTTCAACTAAATTTTGGAATATGTAAGATTTTACGGTTCGGTTTTATAAAGAAAAAATTTCAATTTAGTTTAGTGCACAGCTCTAGGTCCACTAGTCATTCAATGAACCAATGATAATTTCATATTTTCAATCCCATTAGGTTTATAATTTTAGATGTTCCTATCAAATCAGGATAGCATGTCATTAGTTCCTTTTAAATAATTGGTAAAAAATTTACTTTCAAGAATTTTCATCTGATTTTTTTGCATGTGAATTAAATAAATTAAATTTAGATTTAAAACAAATTGACCAACAAATTAAGTTTTTAATGGAAATATTGAAATTTCATAAAAAAAAAATACAAAACACATTAAAATGTTCTATACTTTTTATTATATATGGGCCTTAAAATAAATTTATTGGTGAGTTTGGTTAATGTTACATTGTGAATTTACACATGTTGTCTTTATAATGAGCATTTAATCATTGCTATTAAAATTCAAATTTATGGATCAAATTTAACTAAAAACTTAAGTTATTATTTGATCATATGTTAAAATTTTTATGGAGGTAGTTGGCTCTTAATAATAAACAAAATCTCCCTAAAATTTATAAGAATGACACATGAACTTATTGTGTGACCGTCACTATCTATTTGGCTAGTGCAATCATTTTGCTATTTAGCTATTACACGTTTAGTCATTTTATACATGGTTGGACGAAAACTACTTGTGCATGTAGACTCTATACCTTAAGCCATTTATTGTTTGGGTTTATTAAGGCCCCGTAAAGTTGAACTCATTGACGGACCCGCATCTGAGCCAAGGGGGCCAAGGCCCTGAAATTTGTCATTTTATTAAAAAATGTCTCATTTAAAACTTTTATAGCAATTAAGGACATAATTTAATTTGAATTTCTCTCAACTTTTATTTTTCTAAATTAATTGTACTTTTTTTAATTAATTTTATGTTTGAATGAAAATAAAAATTATGTTATTTTTAAAAAATAAATAGTAAGTGAAAAAAGTTTTTTTTTGATGAATATTGTTCAAAGTTCATAACATGTAATCAAAATGTGAGATAAGCTTTTAAATAATCATTTGATAACTTGAAAATGATATAAATATTCATAATGAAGTTATTATTCAGATATTTCAAAAAAGTAAAGAATAAAATAGAATGTTGAAATAGAATGTTGAAATACTGTAATTATATTAATTTGTTAATGTTTAATAAAATATTATAATAAATATAAAATTCTATTTTATAAATGATATATTTTTTTAATTGGACCCTTACGTAATATTATTTCTGCATCCGTCACTGGTTGAACGGATAGAGTTGGCCTTCAGCGTTTGAAAACTTCATCCGTTAAATTGTAGGTGTTTGATAAAATAACGGAAAATTTCAAACGTTAGCATTTGTAAAATTCTAACTAAACGCTTAAACGTTAAAATGTCTAGTTGTCCGTTGTGACGACCCGAATCTAACACCATATAATACGTATTGATATATATAATGATGGTAATTAATCATAGATTAAAATCCAATTAAAAATTCCCTTCGAAAATAAAATTTTCTGTGAAAATAGGGTTGCAACGATCGTTGTGAACAGTGCAACGATCGTTGTGAAATGAACAGTGATCGTTGTAAACTACACGAAAATCGTCCAAAATTCCAGTAAGGTACACGAGCTCGTGGAAAAATAGCAACGAGCTCGTTGCAAATTAACAACGATCGTTGTGAATAGTGCAACGATCGTTGTAAGCCAAAAATCACAAATCCGAAATTTTTAAACAGAAAACACAGTTTAGAAACAGTATTTCTGGCTTACCTCGGTAAAACCATATTTAAACCAACTCAAATTCCTTTAGAAAACATGTCAAACTCTTCAAACTTAAAAAATACCATAATGTTAATAAACAAATAACATTGAAAACTTCATCAACATTTAATCAATCAAAATCCACTTTATTCAATCATTATTCAAAATCTTTTACAATTATATAAACACT
>CANYLF012472588.1:0-10506 GCA_948193215.1 Bocquillonia castaneifolia
GGTTTTGGTGACTCAGGCGACACTCAGTCAAGGGGAACATCCTGAACGTTTCAAGATGTTTTATATATATTGTATACACACACACCTTGAGTAATTAGGTGTTTTAGAAACTTATCATCTGTATGTGAAACTTTATTTTAAGTGTTTGTCTTTTCATAGTTTAATTTTTAGGTGTATGAGGAAGTTTTATAAAAATATATATTAATTTAAATTAATTATATAATAACTTTGTTAATTTAAGTTATCAATCCACTCAAATCTTAGGTGGATTGACACTACAAATATAAATAGGGGTGAAAATCTCAAGTTTAAGATCCACCCTTATCAAATTATAAACAAAAACTTTATTTAAGCATTGTGTATGAAAAATGAATTATAAAATATAATTTTTAAGTGAGAAATAATTTATGATTTATTTTACTTTGTATGATGTTTTTTTTATAACTGTTATTATTCGGGGTATCCGAAACCCCATTTGGAGCACTAACTAATCCCGGTCAAGTGAGTTCCATTTGGAAGCATACTCTCCTCATGAGGTGCTAAAAATCGAACTCTCGACCTCCAGGCGTATAACCTGTAAGCCCAAGTACTTTTACCACTTGAATCATGTCCCAAGTAGAAATAAATTATGATTTATTTTATTTTGTATGATGTTATATATAACTGTTTTAGTTTGTAATTATGAAATAATAAATTTAATATAAGAAGGCTTTCAATTATTTAATATAATTACAAAATTAAATTGACTAAATTATTTTTTGATAAGTTTTTTTTGATAGGTGGAGATACCTCGAAGTATCTCAGGCCCCATTTTACGGTTGTTCAAACTAATCTCCGGCCGAGAGAATCCTATTTGGAGCAACTCTCTCCCAAAGCGAGGCTACGAATCGATCCCTGGACTACCAGACGTTGCACCTGTAAGCTCAATAATCTTTGACCAATTGAACCACCCCAATTTGGTTAAATCGACTAAATTATCATCATAAGCTTTGGTGAAGATATCCATAAATATTGTAATCATCATAGGTTAGTTTTTTAAAAAAACATGAGTAAATTTGAAAAAAAAAACCATCAATGTTTCATTAAAAAATTAATTACATTTTGCCCCCTATATTTTACCATAAACACACTGAATGTTCTCTCACTAGACCTGGCCACCATTTCAAAACTGACAGTTTCGGTTCAACAACCGACGGTATAGGTTGCAAAGGGTGGTAGAACCAGAACCGAACCATCAAAGAAGGGTTAGGTTCCAGTTTCATTACAGTTCAGTTCCAGTTTTATTACGATTTGGTTCCGGTTCTTAACAATTTAATTTTTTTGTTATTTAATGGTTTAATTTTATTTTAATTCTAATTTAAAACGTAAAAATTAGACATGTAAATAATGTACCAATTCATAAAAAATTTTAAGAACTTAATTATAAAATAATTTACATTTAAAAATAAAATTTAATATATCCCTTGACATAAAAAATAAACGATAGTAAATAAAGTGTTTGTGTATCAATATTATTATATTGAGCTATATTATTTATGTATATCATATAGTTATGAAATTTTTTTAACTAATTAAATAGTTTTATACTACTATTTAGACCTAATAATAATACACACACACACACACATATAATTCGAAACTAATAGTTTCAGTTTCGGTTCCGGTTCTACTAAAATAAGAACCAAGACTGAATCACTTTAAAACGGTTCCGGTTCCGATTTTAGAACCAGAACGATTAAGACTGTTTTAATCCAGTTTTTAACAGTTTGATTCCGATCCGGTTCCGGACTGAAACCGGCCTGTGGATAGGTCTACCTTCACATTTGAAAAATATACTTTTTACTCTTTCTATTTTATTTTTATTACACTAATTAGTCATTTAAATACAAATTTTATTTTTTTTATCATTTTTATTAAATTAAAAACAATATATTATAGTAATCAGTGAAATATGATATTCTAATTATAAAAATATTGAAATTAGTGTCTAAATATATTTGATTATAAATCAAAACAATAATGAAAATATTTACGGTTAGAGTTTAAAAGTTTTTATACCTATATTAAAAAAATATGTTTATACACTAATTTACATATTTTTATCATCATAATACCATGTTTTAATATTAACTATAATTCTTTATTTCTTATTGACTAAAAATGATTAAAATTGTATAAAAATGGGTAATTAGTATAATAAAAGTAAAATATAGAGGGTATCTCCACCTATTTTTACAGGTGCAACGCCTGACGGTTGAAGAATCGATCCGTAGGCTCACTTTGGGAGATAGTTGCTCTAAATAAGACTTCTTTCGACCGGAGATTAGTTTGAGTAACCGTAAAACGGGGTCTGGATATTCCGATGGTATCTTCACTTATCAAAAAGATATAAAGAGAATAAAAAATATATTTTTTAAATGTAAGGAGACACTTAATATATTATGATAAAATATATGAGGTAAAAAATAATTACCCCTGAAAAAAGGTGAGTGAGTAAATAGAGAGGATTAATAAAAAAAATAAGTAAATAAAGAGGAAAGCGACTAGTGAATCACGTAGGAGGAAGTGGTCAAGGATCTAGAGAAAGGGACCCATAAGACCATTACTTAAATAAACGGGTAAACCTGCTGTGGAGTGACCCAGGGACGCATCCCTGCACGTGTGTACCATTTAGCCAAGCCAATACGTTACCCTAAATTCCATTCCATATACTCAGTAAACTCAGTGGGACCTTTTAATAAACAAATACACTACTCCGGAGGACCGCTCCCCTGGCCCCAATTCCACTCTCAACACCTTCTTTCTTAGTACATCGTCCTAACTTAGTTGTTAAATTTCACAACTTTTGGATTACTAGTTCATAATTCTAACGAGAAATAGGATAATGGAACCATATACCAACCAATTACATTATTATATATCATCATATATTTTATCTTTTTTCAACAAATATCAAGACATTATCGTAAAAAAGCTAACATATTTTCCTACTTTAATAACTTGTAGATTGGTTCATGGTGTAACTTGTAGATTGGTTCACGGTGTAAATTTCCTACTAGAACCGACCACGGTCAAGATTCACATGTGATGTGGGGCAGAAATGAGGTGGATAAGATGGTTCATTTCTCACGGAAAAATGCCCTCGTGATATAAGATTTTTTTTTCTTCATTCAAAAAGTCACCCTAAGTGAAAATTTCAGTTAAATTCTTAAAGTTTAAAATTTCTCATTTTAACATTTAAATTTAAATAATGGTATAGATATACTCCTACTTTTAATCAAAGTTGACAGAAACTAATGTTTTTACAAAATAATACTCATTAGTGCGTGATGTGTACAATAATAGTAACTACAAAAATAATTGTTGTAAAAAATATTTTTTTTTCACTCATATTGATAGTTTTTTTTTTACAATAATGATTTTTTTTTAGTTGTTAAAAATACCCAAATCACACATTAATGAGTTTTATTTTATAAAAATATTAATTTATACTAACTTTTATTAAGGTGATGGTATTTTTATACCATTATTTTAAAGTTTAAGAGTCAAAATGAGACACTTTGAAATTTAGGGATTTAACCAAAATTTTTACTATAATTTATGTACCTTTTGTCATTATTTTTTCATGCAAATTTTGTATATAAGTATATATAAAACTATATAATAAAATATTACTTACTATTATTAAGAAATATATTATATAAATTTATTTATTTAATTAAAGTTATATCAATTATATAATGATATTTTAAAAACTTACTTAACTATTTATCATTCCAGTGGTTATATATTTTATTAAAATTCGATTTACCAACACTTTTATAATTTTTCAATTTAAAATTACTATATATTTTCTATTGTAATCGAAGTTTTAAATGATTTTATTTTTAAGTATTTAAAAGTTATTGTTTATTATATTCAACAATTTTTAATTTTTTTATTTAATAGATGTTTCGTGACAATTATAAATTTGTATTGGCATTATTTTTATTTTTATGATTATTGAATTTTTTATGTTTATAAATATGTCAACAAAATTCTATAAATTTAAAGACAAAAGGTACAGATAAGCCTCAAAAAAATAGCGAAGATCTCAAGTATACCTTTAAACATCAAAGTGTCCCATTTTGACCTTCAAAATTTTAAAAATGATACAAAAATACTACCTATAATAAAATTTACGAAAATCTAATATTTCTATAAAATGAACTCATTAGTGTGCGACTTGGATATCTATAACAACTAACATAACCATTATTGTAAAAAAATAACCTATTAATATGATTGAATATTACAACGTTTTATTTTTCTAAGTTACTATTAATAAACATATCACACAATAATAAGCATTGGTTTGTAAAAACGTTAGTTTCTGCTAACTTCTATTAGAAGTATGGGTATATTTGTATTGTTTTTAGAATTTTAAGGATCAAAATAAGAAAATTTGAACTTTAGGGACTTAATTAAAATTTTTACTATAGTATAGGGTTTATTTGTATCTTTTGCCAAATTAAAACAATCAATTGGGTGGTGTTTAATAAAACTGAAAAATTAAGTGCTGAAAAATTAATTATTGGATTTAAAGTGTTGAATATGATAAATGCAGGAAATTTTAAGTGCTAAATTAAATAATCCGTTTGACAACTTTAATCACTAAAAATTTTAATTTTTTCATTAGGTGTCTTAAAAATTTTATGTTCTTATTTTTAATTTATAATCATTAAAATATACAATTAAAATCATAAGTAATTTGTTTAAATTAAATTTAACCATATACAGTAGAAGCTCTCTAAATTAACATGATCCGTGGAACAAAAAGATATTAAATAATAGATGTTATTAAATTATAGAACATTCATTTAAAATAATTATATAATTTATTATATATTTTTATGTACTTTGTATAATTAACATGAAGAAAAGAAGACATTTTTTTATCAATAAAGGAATTTTTTTATATATTTTAATAAAATATTTCATTTCTTATAAATTATAAAATATTTTCCAAATATGTAGATGTCAAGATATAAATAACTATTAAAAAAATACACAATGTACATGAGGTTTATATAGGACGGTGATTATATAAATTAATATTTACATGTAGGTATATAATATATTTTTATTAATAGATAGTAGAATTGTTAAATTATATTCATTCCACGGAGTCGGTGGATTGATTTTTCATTAAATAATAGAGGTTATTAATTTATAGAGTATTAATTTAGGGAGGTTCAACTGTATAAGGGTATAATGGTCAATGATATTATAAGTAAACTAAAGGGTATAACGGTTAAAAGAAAATTTTATTTATTAATGATAATTCAATAATAATTTAAGTTTATATAAATTATTTTATCAAATAATATTAAAAGACTAACTACTTATAATTTTCAGTAGAAATTTTAAGTCAAAAGTTTTGAGTTTTAACTTATCATTTTAAGCAGTTTTTGATTAATTAATTTAGTTAAATTCATATCAAATTGTATTTATCAAATATGACTTAAAAGTAATAAGTGATAAAAATTTTAATCTAAGTAATAAATTATGTTATGAAACACCACTCGGTATTTTATGCGATGAGAATTCCAACTGCTATGGGTACAGGACAATTTGATCCACATTATAGAAATGAAAATATGAATGAGGATTCTCAAAAAATGGGATGTGGATGAAGAATCCTTCAACATTTCCTATCAGTCCCTTGTCATCCCTATTAGCAGTGGAATTGTGAAACTAATCCATAATATGATGACATTATTAAAAAGTTATTATTAAAATAAAATTTAAAGTGAGACATCTAATAATTTTTCACTTTTAAAAATCCAATCAAATTGATCGCTTCATTTTTCAATAACAATAAGTCGATCTAAAAATATAAATTAAAAAATTAGATAAAAAATTAATCAATTTAATTAAATTTTAAACTAGTTAAAATTGGTTTATTTAAAAAAATTAAAAAATAATTTTATTTTAAAATCCTATATGATTTAGCTATGGTTTAATTTTAAAAATACTTGTTTGATAACTTTATTTATTACTTAAAAATTTTCAACACTTATTTCTTTTAAATTATATTTGATAACACAACTTAATCAATTAAATTAAAAATGATAAGTCAAAATGTTGACTTAAAACTTTTACTAAAAGTTATAAGTGACTGGTCTTTTAATATTTATTTTACCAAAAATAGTTTATATAAATTTAGATTATTACTAAATTATCATTAATAAATCAAAAATTATTTTTTTACTCTCATACCCTTTATTTGGGTTATAATATTATTAACTATTATACTCTTACATATGGTTATAATTAATTTTTAAAAAATTACTCATGATTTTATTGTATACTCCATCCGTCCAAAAAAGATGGACATTTTTAGAAATTTATTTATCTCAAATTATGAACAGTAATTTAATGTTTTAAATTGTTAAATATCATATGTATTCCTATTAATTATAGTGTTAGGGTAAATTCTAATGCTGGTTCAAATGAATTGATTAATTAATTAAGGATAATTGTGACTTTTTCCTATTTATTTTTTTAATATGTGTGTTTAACCAAAAGTTTCCATATTTTTGTGATGGATGAAGTATTTATTAAAAAGCATAATTTAAAATTTTAAAGATATTTAATGAAAATTTTAATATTTATTTTCAATGATAAAGTTATCAAATAAATTATCAAATTCAATACTTCCGAATTTCGATATTTATCTTATTTAATACTTAAAATTTAGTATTTATTTTTTCAGAATTTAATTTTAGTTATTATCG
This sequence comes from Bocquillonia castaneifolia, assembly GCA_948193215.1. Lineage (NCBI taxonomy): Eukaryota > Viridiplantae > Streptophyta > Magnoliopsida > Malpighiales > Euphorbiaceae > Bocquillonia > Bocquillonia castaneifolia. The sequence goes on from CANYLF012472588.1 coordinate 6,780, forward strand.
TTATTTAGCTAATAAAAAAATCCATCATTTGGATATGCTTTTATATTTTGATTTAATTTGCTTGGCCCTATGATTAGTTGCCACCTCATAATCCTGCCTTTCCTGAAAACAACAACAATACTCCTTTTCCTTTCAGAAAAAACAACAATGCTCCTTTTTATTCCTCTTCTCCTTTCTTCAACACGGTTTTATGTGAATGACCAATACACCCTCCGACCATCTTCAATGAATAACTTTGACAAACTTTAACGTTCGTTTTGATAACTTTGACATATTTTGGGACCAGCTCTTTATTTCACATGATATGTTGTTGGATTTTTCTTTCCATTTACGATCCTAAAATCTACCAACAAAATCTTCATCAATCCTCAGTTTCCTATTATTATTGTGTTCTATATAAGCAGTTTTCTAAATATTTGAACATCCATCATAAAAATAATTTAAAATATCATAAACATAAATTATTTTCTATTGACCTTTGAAATCGGTCATTCTATATTACACCGAAGTAATATTACTCCGATGAGAGAGAGTGACACATAGCTTTTGGAACTTCAATATTGTTGTAATTTACGGCTTTTAGAATAAAATGTTAATGAGTACATTTGATAAATTTTATCGAATAAAAAAAAGAAATTTCTATAAAATTTTTAACATTTATTTAATTTTTAATTTCTGTAATTTTTTTACTATTCACTTAAATTCTAATTTGTGTGTTGCTATAATTAAAAATTAACATATAATTTTATTTCATTGAATTCTTATACTTAGTTATTTAGATTTTCAAATAAATTCTTGAGTTGTAAGATATATTTTTTATCAGGGTAAATAAAATTCATAAATGTAACTACTGTTTTTTTTTTATTTCTTTTATGTTCTCCTTTTCTTCTCTATTTCTTTCATTTTCTTCTCTCTTTTAATATATTTTAATTTTATTTGTTAAAATAAGTCATAAAAATAAATATTATTTTGAATTTTAAATTTAGACCAAATGTGAAATTACTGTTGTTTTAAATGAATTTCACTATATTTTTTACCATACTAAACATAAGAATTTACTTATAAATGAAATTTATAAAAAAATGATTTGCATCATATGTGAAATATATTTCAAGTTAAAATTGAACCATGTCCTACATAACAAAAAAATCAGAAAAGATAAGAATAATAATTATATATAGTAGTAGTAGTTAGTAATTATTTTCTGTAAAAGCATTTACATCATTTAATTTGAAGAAGTGATATTGGTGGTAATAATAGTTAAAATGAGTAATGATTTTCACATAAATTGCTTATTAAAAATATGATTTTCATGTAAATTAGTACTAGCAATTTGCACGTAAGCAGTGACATGATGACATACATTCATATTGAAAATCATTTTGACAATCATCAAAATGCTACAAGATTCCATCAATTTTGCCCACTTTAGCATGCCCAATATGACAAAAATGTTTGAAATTTTGAAGCAAATGAAGCCAGCTAGAATTAGAAAAATACATGCGATGCAAAAACATGCAACACAATTTAGATTTTTTTTAATTTTACTTCTAAAATAGTTTTTTACTTAATTAATATTAATATATATCACTTAAATTCATAAGATATTGAGGTTGTTAAACGTATAAAAAAAAGAAAATATTTATATTTAGTTTTTATTTCATTTAATAAAAGAAAACTTTATAAAATTAATTTTAACATATACTATAAAGTATACTTATATAGGTAGATAATAAACCTATCTAACTAAATTTTATAATTTAAATACAAAATATTTGATGAATAAGACAATATCTCAAAACTCTAAATAAATTTAAAATAATAAATCAATTTAAATTTTAAAATAAATTTTTAATAAATTAAGGCCATATTTATAAATTTAAATTATTTCAAAATTTTATAAATTTTAACTAGAATATATTCCAATAAATATTTTTTATCATTTAAGAAAAATAATCTACTCTTTTACGCTTAATATAGCTGATTCTATTCATAAATAATTTTAGTTTTTTTTTAGATAATTATAAATTTGGTGTCTCTACTTTTTGATTTTTTTCTATTTTAGTGTCCGAACAATTTTTTTTTTATCAAGTGTCTTAACTTGTAAGTTTACTTTTAACTTGGTGTCTCTAATCTGTTTTACAGGTCAAACCACCAAAAACATTACAAAACAGTCCCTAAACATTTTAAAAACTTACGATTAAACCCAAAAATTAAAGAATTTTGATATTTTTTAACCATTTTATTTTAATCCTAAAATTAATTTTAAAAAATTAAATTTTCATTCAAAAAATAAAAATTAATTTAAGAATGATAATATCTCTTTTAATTATGTATTATTGACATATTTAAATTAAAAAATAATTTTAATAATAAAGTTATACAAAAAAATAATTCATACATATTTAAAATGAAAATATTATTTTCTTTTTTTAATTGTAATTATTTTATTCTATAAAAATATGTGTTATGAATAAATATATGAATAATTTAATAAGTTAATAAGTCATATAATATTTAATTTTCAATAAATATATTTTATAATTATCTCTTCCTACTTTTGCTATTATTAATTTTATTATTGTTATTATTATTATTATTATTATTATTTCACTGATATCTATAAAAACTAAAAATAATATATATATATATATATATATATATATATATATATATATATATATATATATATTTCACGAGAAAGATAAAAAAATGAAAAAAAACATGTAACACCTCTCCTTTTATAACTCTTTTATAAATATACTTAGTATATACATATTAAAAATATTTACTTAATCATATAATAAACTTTTATATATGAATATTATAATAAAATTTAATTGGTTAATACTCTTTGATAAATAGAATTTTAAATAATATTATAATAACAAAACAATTTTCCCTAAGATCGTTGGAGTCTAGCCACATGGAGCTCTATCAAAAGTAGCCTTCCCTTCCTATTTGATTTTCCTGCAACACTGGATTATTGAGGAAAATAATGAGCTTGATGCTCAGTGAGAAAATAAGCATAAATATATGATTATAATTATCTTAATATTTGAAATCTTTTTCTAAGACTTCCTTGTTTACTGTCATAATATGCCAATTTATATTAATTTATCAGATCATATAAATACTCTCAGCACAGCAGACAAATTTGCAACGTATAACAAATCTAGAACATAAATTTTAATCCACACAATTAATTCAACAAAAATCTCAAATTCAATCAATTCTAAATTTATTAATGAAACAGACAAATTCTATTTCGCAAGCACATTTCCATCTTTTCATAATCCCAATTAATTCACAATTCTTCCAATCTCAATCAATCAAAATCTCATCCAAAATACTGTCATCTCAATTCTTTCAATTTCTTACCAATTCACAAATTCATAATTTCAACAATACCACATTATCAAAATCTCAATTTAATCAATTTCACAGTATAATGACAATTCAACTATTTACACAAGAATCACAAAAATACACAAACTCAATCACAAAACCGGGCGGATGACTCATCCTCACCAAATCCTCACCAAATCATTTTCTTATTCATTAAAAAATATAAATAAGTGGTCACCGACGAGACTATCCCACAGGTTCAGTCTCGCCATCCCTCGACAGGCAGCTATCCCACCGACTCAGCTTACCCGAAACACACAACCACTTTTCCCTGAGTCAATCCATGCCCATTTAAAACACAATCATAATCAAATTCAAC
>CANYLF012473214.1:0-28439 GCA_948193215.1 Bocquillonia castaneifolia
GGCAACAAGCACCTTCTTTCTCAAAGTCAAGTTTCGCGCTTTTTACTTTTTTTTGATTGCAGCTAGCGCGCTTTACTAAAAAAAAATTTTTAAGTAAGGGCTCTTCTCCTTTTCTACGAATCTACAACTCTCTTTACTGAGAGAGACTCCATCCCTTCCCTGGGTTATTCTTAAAAAAATTTTCCATTCTATCATTTGTTAGACAACTTAAACTAGGCTCTATTTTAGATAGGTTTTCGGTCTTAATCAAGATAGGTCAGGGACGCGTCGGAACGGTCGGTGGCTGCTTAGTCTCATCCGAGAGTCTAATCTCTTTGTACTGTACTGCTTTTTTTCTTTGAAAAAAAAAGAAAGAAGGGGGTAGATTTAGGCTCCTTCCCTTCCACTGCATAGCTGCGCTAGCAGGTACTATGAGCCCTCTGTCCCACGCATCTAATCGCGTGGTTCACCGGTTCCACCGAAAACTCTCATTTGTTGAAGCGGAGCATAGTGCGCTTTAGGCGCCGAGCGAGAAACGTCTCTTCTTTTGTTTCGGTTTATTCACTGATCTGAAACTTAGCACTAGTTTTCTTATTGATTCCAGGAGCGGCGGCGTTCAAGAATGAAGTCTATCCGAACCGAATTAGCACTTCTCAGATCAGGCTAGGCCTCTCCAGCTGAGCTGGGCGCCGGGTCCCTGGATGCGCTAGCGATCGGCACATAGGGGGTGGTTGCCCGGGTTTCTCGGCCTGGTATCCTGCACCTCGCGTTTATGATATCTACATTCAACTGTGCCCCGGAGACACGGTCGAAACACGCCCGCCCAGTGTGCTTCTTTCACGACATGCTCAGGTCCCGGGTGTTTTCCAGTGGTCTTCTAGCGTTAGAAAAAGTCGTGTCCGTCCCAACAAGATATAATTTTCTAAGAAGAATATCCCAACAACCACTCCTACGAAAAGAGCGATCACGACTTTTGTTGCTGGAAACCGAGCAGTTGTTTTTTCTTGTTCTTGGATGGGGGGGCCGGCTCGGGGCCAACCTCACCACCACCACCATATAAGAATAAGAAAACAAGGAGGAAAAGGTAGAAAAACACTATGAGAAACCCTTGGCCCTGGTACAAGGAAATTCAATGGATGATCTTTCTTCTGATCATCAAGATGGATGATCTTCTCATCTTCTTTCTCTTGATTTGATTATTGAAAAAAAGATTAAAAAGATGATTATCAATCATCTTGAGATTATTGATCATCTTATCTTGATTGATAAGCTTTTTTTCAATATTGACATCCATATTTTTCTCATTCTGTTCTTCATTCTTAGAAGAATTACTACTAAAAAACTTAAGAGGGGAAATAAGTTTTGTGATTCTGAACTAGAACATAGTGAGATGATGTATTTCTAAGCGATTCTAATGTATTCAGATACCTTCTGCTAATAGTAGAGAATCTGTAAGACTGATTCATTCGGTGACTTTCGCGGTCGCCCTCACTGAACCGACTTGAATCTGAACTACGATTCAGATCAAGTCTTACCAAAATCGGATTTGCTTTTCGTGCCATATGCGCTTAGACTTAACTTTTTCCCCTTTTTCTTCCCGGTCCAATCTTTTTTTTCTCTTAAAAACCTTTTCTAGCTTGTGAAGGGGATCACAAACCCAGGCCTCAGTCAACTGGGAAAATCAAGTTCCCAAGAAGACGCTATTGGCCTGGAACTTTATTTCACCGAGGGCGGTTTAAATTTCGGCGCCAGTCGATGCGCATTTTTAGAGGTGTTTGATAGAGACTTCCTTTTTTTTATTATTTCTCTAACACCAATGGTCGACTTTCTATGTAACTAGAAAAGTCAACATTCGTATCAATGGTTTGAACAACGGAGGCCGCCGCCGTCCTCGACTTTTTTTTGTCGTGTTCATTTCACAGCATACGAAACTGGATCCTGCATTGATTTAACGAGGTTTTAGATCACAGAAAGCCCTTCTCAACTCATCCGTTCTGTAACAAGAATAGCCGCTTTACGCTATTTATTGAGTTAAGGGGGGCAACAGCCTTTATCTAATCGACAATTAAACCTGAAAGTCACTCGCTACCTTGCCTTGACTCCTAACGCACAAAGCACCAATACTGCTTATGTAGGGCGTCCCAGGAGTAAACTCCTGTGGCGTGGGTGAACAACCCAGTCCTGATCGCCATGGTGTGGTGCACTTTGTGGGTGCATCACGGTGTGGTGAGGAAAGGATCCTCACTGAGGCAGTGGTCCGGTACTGTGAACCAGTATATGGAACCACCTTCCTCTCCTGGTAAGGGAGGAGGTGAGTTGTCCGGATGAAACCGGTGCCACTCTATGATCCGCACATGATGTGGATCAAGTGGATGAGTGGGCGGAGTCATGTCCTAGTCTTGCTAGGAGACAGTTGGCTGTTATCAAATCAAAGAGGTAGTACGTGGGGATGTGCTACCACTCCAGCGCTCGACCCGTGGTTGGGTTGGGTTTGGAGCAGTCCGACGTGGCGGGCACACTCCCTTCGTATATACGTTATTATGACGATATCAGCACAACAGTTTGATTCCTTGATTAGAATATGTCCTCTGCCAAGGCAGAAAGTTTTAGAAGACTTTCGGGTACTTAAGGGGATCTTTTGCAAGGTCCTCAACATTGCCCAGGACGGTTTCACCAAGGAAGGTTGTATTGCTTCTCATCTTATGGCTAAACAGATTTCTCACTTGGTTCGAAAGTCCGGTTTTGCTTTATACCTAAAACTGTGTTCAACGACACTCATGGTGTGGAGAGGTGGAAAGGGACCGGTCCCTCGTGATTTATCTGTGCCAGTTTCTCTAACTAGGTCCGGTCTGCCTCGAATTATCCCTCGTTAGGGATTTCCGCTTTGTGTAGCATTGGAGCTTAAACCCTGACTTCGCCTACTTCCTCATCAAAGGCTAGTTACCGCCCCTTCAGTCGTCTATTTCGGATACAGAATTGGCGATTCTAGACATTTCATTTTCTTCTTCTCTGGTGCGGGCCCATTGCCTGTGCTTTGCGGTTTAATCTTCTTCAACATTTTGATTTGGTCTAAGAATAAGAAGTCCGTGCTAAACCCATTTCTCTTGATTCTTTCTTCCTTACTTCTTCGTCACGTAGACTATCCTGCCCTAACCTCGAATCTCTTTCAGTCGGCGACCACTACTCTGACCTCTCCTTTCTATAAAGCTTTTGAACAGAAAGATGAAAAGAAGAGTGGGCGATAAAGGCCTTATCGAGGATTCTTTTCAGCTAGTCACAAAAAAAGGTTTTCTCTTAATGTATAGTTCTGCATTCATTCAAATCAAAGGAAGCTTCATCGGGATGGCGCATTGGCTTGGTTGGCGGCTGGCGAGCTTAGCTTAGAGAAAAGGTTACTTCTAGTTCCTTTCGGGTAGCGCGAGGGATTAGACCTAGTAGCCGGTTCAACTCACGAGAAAGTGGCTTTGTTGTACGTACCGGTATTCCTTTCATTTTAATAAGGAAGATTCCGTAAAGGGCCGACCATAGCAACTGTTCCTGTAGCTAATGAAGCTCGTCTTTCCCCAGGTTTTCTTGTAGTTCCTAACCCGCGGTAAGAACAAAAAAGTGAAAAGATCTAATTATCTATTTATCCCACTACGAGTTGATGTCAGGGGGAACCCCAAACCTCCATACACTGAACTAGGTGCCCTAGAAGGATCTTATTCTAACTGTCGATTAGCAGGGCTGCAGGCACTCGTATTAGGCTAGATCGATCGGTCTTCTTCGTAAGGGCTACGACAGCTGATTCCACTTATCACGCCTCTCTTTTACTGCCGCTCGGGCGCACACTAGACGAACAGGTTCATTTTCCTGGGCCTTTATTTGGCCTTTTAGGTAGTGAAATTTCTACACAATATCCCTAACTAGCCCGACTTATAACAAGGCTGCGCCTACGGCCAATTATTATAGAAAGAATAGAAAGATAGGAAGCTTTTCTAGTTTATGTTGATAGAAAGGCTTTCTTTTCTTAAAAATCTTCCGAAACTACGCTTATTATCATGGAAGAACCAGATTCTATTGTTCTGACTTGCGTGCTTATCCTCTAACAGGAGAGGGACGGGATGATCTGATCATGCCCATGTCGTAAGGCGCAGTCGTCGTACGGATCTATGAGCAAATAGATGACCCAGGGACCTATGCTATGCAAAGGCTCTCCAAGTCAGGCGCCTTAGATAGGAATCGCAAAAGACTTTAGGAAGAAATGCTCTCGACGCAGAAAGAAGTAGGTGAGGATATTCTCAGGGTCCGAAGTGCCCCGTCAAAATAGCTTCTTTTATATCCTCGAACAAGAGGGGAGGGTAATGAAGACTAAGAGGAGAGGACGATCCCATCTTGAGTTCTATAAGAATAGATCTATGCAAGCAAAAAGAAGGGGAAAAGGCAAATGAGAAAGTTAGCGGTAGGGCATGCCAAATACTGATTACCGGATTGCCTGATTGCTAGTATGGATATATTCCCTTCGTACCTTTATGACTTTCTTACCTGCTTAACCGCTTCGCCCCTTTACCGCTTTACTGTTAACTAAACAGAGTCCGAAAGGCGCAATGTAAAATTTTCAATTCCATTTAGCCCCCACTCCCAGCGATCACCTGCGGGGCTAGAGTCGCCTTAGGTTCACGAGAATTCACCGCCTCATCTCACGTATTATAGGAAGTCGATCAGTCCAGGCAGATGGTGCTAACCTAGATCGGTTATTCCTTCATCCCAGAATGCATTAAGATTGCATCTACAGTTGGTTGAGTTTCTGTGCCTGGATGATCAGTGATTCTTTCGTCTGGTTGTACCGGAACTCTTGTTTCTTTCCTCGCTTGACCTGCACCCGCTAACCTACAACTGAGTTTAGTCAGCTCAACAGTAATATGAATCCCCTTTCACAGAATCGTAAGGGTGTTAAACACAATCATTCGAAAGTGCCGAAAAGATAGAATTTACTCTGATCCGCTTACCCTTAGAGCAACAAAAGAAGGAGTTTCCCTAGAAACCGCCCGACGAACTGTGCTATGGCTGTGAAAACGGATCTGCTTCACTTTAGAGCTTCCAGCTTAAAGGAGCGCTTGAACGGAACAGGACTGCCCTAAACCGCTTACTGAAAGGAAATTCTATACGACCCCCGGTCGCCTACTAACTAGCCTAGCTTCCGCTTTCGGCAGCTGGAAGCTACAAGCTACTTCACAACTAATCGCGGCTGTACCCGACAAGAGATTCTTTCTACGATTCCCGAGAGCCGGTACCTAACTATCCGAAAGCCCTCTCTAAGCCCTCTAAAAGGCTTAAGAAGAAGGATTGGATGATCTGCGGAATGAGCAACTGCTTGATTCGATGGAGATGGGTACGATATCACAGACGTGGATTTCCTTTCGCACGAGAACGGGTGGATGGGAGGGTCCCTGGGTTCATACAGGTTGGCTCCTTCCGTCCGAATTTGTTTTGAGGGTACCTTTTTTTACTTCATACAAGGTAAATCGAACGCGAGTGATTCAGAGTAACCCCTAACAAATCCATCTCCACGTCTCTAGAATTCGGGGGTCAAGTACAACCTGTGGATCGTCAAAAAGGTCGTTTTCCTGCTTGCAGAAAGCAAAATAGACTCGTCATCTTACGGCATTTCTATGCACTGCAGACAAATTAAGACCCTGCCGATTTATAGGGCTTGCTTTGCTCGGATTTTATTGCCTTTGCCCCCACGCCAGCTTGCTCTCTCATCCCTCCCACCTTTGCCTATACCTATGCTTCTATTCCCTTCACTAGTTGATCGACGAGTTCACTGGCATCTGGAGCAAGCAGTATATGTAACAACAAGGTATGCCACTAGACCTGGTGCTCGTTCTAAAGGCTACAACAAACCTTACAACGGGCTATAGCTTTGTTGAAATAGATTCTGATCGAGGTAGTGTACGGGATGCATCTAAATCCGCGTATGGAACCACAATCTCTGCTGCTAGCTTTGATCTAAGAGCATGGGATATTATCACAAGAGCTAACTCAATAGAGTTAACAGCAAGCAGCGGCTCACTGCTAGCAATCCAGTTAGTTAGGTCTCTCTTATACAGTCTTAGATAATATCTAATCTGATCTGAAAACTTCATTCAAATAAACCGAAAAGGTGAACGACGGTCAAACTGCATGCAATCGACAGCCAAAAGAGAAAAGGTCCAGCTTTAGCTTGACTTATTCCGCTTTCTTTAGGAATGAAAGAATCACCAGTTGATGCAGAAGAAGCGGTTTTAGCTGCTATCTTACTTGCTAACTTCCCTAGGGGAGGGAGTCAACTTCCTATTGGCGACTCGGAACGAATGCTTGAATTTGGGAAGGTGGTTAAGTCATTCATAGAGATGAATCGAATCCCCTAGCATTAGACTAGCTAGCCTTCCTTGGCTTTGGGTGGTTTGAATAGCCCTATACTTTTCCCCGGAAAGGGAAGATGCAACTTCAGTCTGTTTGAAAGTGAAATAGAGACTTTCACTAAAGAGTTCGATTTAGGAGTGAAAGAATCCCGTATTCACCACATAAGAAAGTGGCAGAGTGCTTTACTATATATGAAAAAGGCTGCTTTAATTCCCCTCGCCTAGAAGGAAGAAGTCTGGGGAGCCAAGTCACTAACTAGAGGAAGGGATACCAGAGATGGGATCGAGCCCACACTCGATTCAAAGCGTAGAGAAAAGAAAGGCTATTCCCCTGATTTTGTCACAAGAATTGCTGGGACCAAGAAGCGATTCGGAGAGATCTTTGAACAGCAGAAAAGACGGATCTGATAACATAGCCATTCTGAAATCTTTGTGGTCCACGTAACCCACCCAGCCGCCAGGGGCGAAGAGCTCTAGGAAGGGAAAAAGAAAGTACGAGTCAAGGTTAGAGAACAAGCTATACAGTGTGAGATATAGTAGAAGTTCTAGTTGAAGTCCTTCTCACCGGAATCTCTCTTACATCGCCTTCTCCGGGGGGGACTCCTTCTTAGCTAGATATTAAGTAAGGGGCTACGCTATTCTAACGAATAGTGCTCTATCTTAGCTTAATTTTAAGATAGCAGATTCGTTTTCACGCCTTGACTTTCCCCTATAAAGATAGTATCAGCACTTCTTATTGCAGTAGTCGTCCCTTCCAGGGAGTGCTCTTTCCCCTTCCCCAGATCCAGTTACAATTTTACTTCCTTTTGGAGATAGGATTCCTTTCGACATTAGGCCCACTCTATAGTGGTACCCCTCTGTCTCCAGTATCCAAGAGAGATTTGGCGATCAGAGGCGCCGTCAGTCTTATATCGAATGGTCTTTCTTTTTCGGGGTAGATGCTTTATACACAACAACCTCCCTCCCCGCCCGAGGCTGTTCCAGGCCTTGGGCAGAGACTACGAAATCTGTGCCGGCATAGCCACCAGTGACATAACCCCCCCAAAAAATGGGGACTTCAGGGAGCAACCCCGGTCTATAATCGAGACCAAGAGACAAGCACTGGTCGAAAGACTTCCCTTCCAAAGGCGACCGAAACGGACAAGATGAAAATCTTTCCTTTCGATATTCCGTCACAACACTCCAGAAGTTCAGTCAAGGTGACATCCGGGGCAAGACTTGCGTACCAGTGCACCAAACGAAGCCAACTTTTCATCCAAAACCTTAACAAGGACCACTCTTGGAACTCTTTCTTACCTCAAAGCAAAGGGAATGCAGGCAGCCTATCCATCCTAACATTAATATAGGAAAGTATGCCCTATCCCTTGTAAACTTCGAACGAATGCTTAGTTAGCCGTGAATGAGAACTCTTGTTGCTTGTTGGCAAGTAGCTCCATGTAAGGTTAGCTCGAAAGCGAGTTCTTACTCTTTGACATGAGGGGAAGAAAGCTTTGCTTACATGGGGTATAAGGTTTACCTTCTTTCTTCAGTACAGATATTACATTAACTATATGGGAATCTCTTCTTACGCATATTAGCGGTGTGACTGTGACTTTATTCTTGACCTTTGAAAGAGCTACGGGAATAGCTAAACTTTCTCCAATGCGGGATCGGTATTTCCTCTTGATGCGGTAGACGAGGTCTAGGTCAGTGCTTTCTTTTGCTAGAGAATATGTTGTTGTTGACATAACCGATGCAGTTATCTTTCAGTCACTTCCGGATCCGGATTCCATGATTGTTGAGTGAACGAAGTCCGTAGCCTTTTACTAAACAGTTGGAGTAAAGTAAAGGAATAGAGTTCAGTTCGTACCCTACAAAAAGTCAAAGTAACAGATAATATCCCTTTTCGACTTAAGTAAGGTAGCCATCCGTCCTGGAAAGCGAGAGTGTCAGCTAGCTATTGGACAGGAAAGCACTTCTCCGGTTAGGTGACTCAGGGTAAGGGCGAGACATATATTTTTTTACCTTAACTCCCAACCTTTTCTTATTCAATTGATAGTTCAAAAGTAATGCCCCATCTAAGAGCCTATTCGTCGCAAACCAAGGGAGACCCAAGCAGCGTGCGTTGCAGGTTATTCTGGGCATCTGAGATGAGGAAACTCCTTGTGCGAAGGCAAGATGTACGCGTGAACATTCGAAGGATTGGCCATTGGCAAGGATGAGATAGTGGAAAAAGTGTCGGGAAGGAAGCCTGAAATATTGCAGGGGATTCTTTATTCCTAAGAGCTGCTCCTTCCGTCCATCAACATCAAACAGGTAATCCATTACAGTAAGAGCGGCTACTGGTTGAGCTTCTTCGATAGCGGCTTCTTCTCTCACACTAACTTTCAAACTTGGATTGCAGCATTCCAATGCCATTTATACTAAAGAACCTCCTTCCCCCTCATCTGAGGCTTCGGCTGGGGTCAAAGGGACCTAGCTAGATTCACTAGCACCGTCTACTCTCACAGCGGATAGGGATTCAGTTCCCTTTCTAACTGTAAGAGCTGCTACGGATATAAGTCCCACAGAATAGAGTACTGACTTTTTTCTTTCATTTCATGAAAGCTCAATTGAATCGAGCCTTTCAGTCGAGCTATTCAATTCCTCTCTTTTCAGTCTTGTACCTCTCCTTTCAGTCTAGTACCAACGTACCTCTCTTGTGACTCGTGAGACAGTACAAAAAAAGCTATACAACCACTAGCAAGAAAGACTTCTTCTCTCAGACCAGAACTACTACATACTGAAAATGCTATCTAATAAGTTGAAATATTTCTTTCTTTCAGTTGTTAACTACTATGAAAAGGTTAGTTTCTAATAGCTTAAAAGATATGGTTTTTAAAAGCTATAAATAAAGGTAAGTAATCCAGGAGTCACTCCACGTTCCTTTTATGGATTCCTTCTTCACTACCATCCTCCACGACATAGATCCTTGCTTGCTGTCTTGACCGTAATGGGATGCTTGAATGGTGTTGAAAGACTGAACGTAGCCTCCTACGGGTGCCCTTCCCCCCACTTAGCGAACTCGTTACTCCTTAAACATCTTTTGCGTCCCCGATCAAAAAGATCCTGGAAGACTTCAAATAATAACAAGAGAGGCCACCTATCTGTGGCTGCACTCAAGTCATAAGAGAAGACTTCCTTTGCCCCAGTCAACCGATTTAATGGCCGCTCTTGGTCATAGGTTCCATCCTGGGGCAGCATCTTCAATACTGACGCTAACCACGCATGGACGGGACGCAATAACCTTTGGTTTATATAATTGCCAATGGCGAAAATACGTCTCTTTCCAGCTCCTTCCAACGACTTTCTCAGTCGTCCAGGAATCGGTGGTATTCCTAAATCATCAGGACTTGGGAGGTGAGGTCCAATTCGAAGTTTTTTCCTGGAAGTTTCAACCTTGTTGACTATCTGTCTTCTGGGGTCATGTCCCCTGTCCTTCTCTCCCCCACCTTTGCCTAGGGAACTACGAAAACTTACAACGATTTTTTTCTCGCTTATACCCGTCCTTACCTTAACGGTCTTGGCTAAATGTTTTTATCGCATTCCCCTTCGACCGAAGGAGAATAACTGAGAGAGTATGCTATGCGCAGACTGACTTGCTGCTTGCCATAATGAGCTTATTAAGCATCGTATGGCTAAGTGCAAGCCCCTGTAATAAAGCAACATGCCCGGGCTTATTAAAGACAACATAGTCAAAGCACAGTAAGGGAGCTGACCGGAGGAACCTATTAGGCATGGCAAGTAAAGGTACAGCCCAATAAAGATTAACCAAGAGCAACATAACAGGGCATGACAAGATAACGAGGCCAAAAAAGAGGAACCGAGAGACTGTAAGCACATGGTAAGGGCGGGAAGAGGAAGCCTGACGTGAGCTTGCAAGGAAAGTTGTGGCGTGAGAACCCACTCAATTCCATCGACCCTATCTCATAGTTCCACGGCCTGTGAACCCCCCTCTGAGGTGTACTTTCCAAACTCCTAATCCATCAAGGATGCGGAATCTACTTTGAGGCCTGGTTTAGGTAGAGGGAAGGGTTTTCAACCTGTTCAAAAGCGAGTTTTTCTTTACTGACTAAGAGGTCCTGGTTCTATGAAAAAGCAGTAGCTTGCCTAGAATACCTACCCTCTTCTTAGTCTTCGGCTTTCACACTAGACTCACTACTTGTTGTTCAGGAAGCTGAGAGCAACGACATAGGAGCGGGAGAGGATGCGAAATCACTCGACTGAAAGCTAACTCCAGGTTCAACTTCCTTGGTAGGTCTTTGATCAACCCCTAAGAGACCATTGGCCCATAAGATCTTAGCTCCCTCGTCTTGCTTCAATCATGCAAGGACATAATATCCACTCATGTGGTACTTCATGATAGAATAGGCTTGGCACACTCAACCGCTAATCAAAAGGAAAGGAGGAAGGCGCTGAGCATGCTTTCTTTTACTGCAACCATGCTTGCAAGAGTTCTTTCTTCCCTTTTGTTCTTCCTGGTGATGGAGAGGTATCTTCCGCTTTCATCAATCAAACTCCTGCTACAAGAACTAGGCGCTTACTTTTGAGGCCTGGGGGGGGGAAATCCTCGTCTTCAAAGGTTAAGGTCCAGTCGTCCATCCAGTTTCAGCAATGGTTGGTCCCGTGAACCTTCAGCCACAAGCCTTCTTTCGTCAAGGCTTTTGAGGCTCCTAAGGTTTTCAAGCGAATAGACTTGGAGGGCTTGTACCGAACCAGGTCTCTTTTCCTAAGTCGAAGTGAGACAGGTTGTCTCTTGCCAGCCCATAGATTCATCAGGAGTTTGAAAGGTTGACCAATTCGGAAATCTCTGGATCTACGCTTATTTTCAACTAGAAGATGTATTTCTTAGCTTACTACGCCAATCCTCGTCTCAAACCAGTCTAAAGACCAACTTGAGATAGATTTGTTGGTCCCACACCTAGCATACCAGACCCATGGCGCCCAAAGAGACCACTGTTCACCACCCGCATGAACAAACAGCATCAGCCACTTCCATGTTGCTAACTCATATGGAAGAGAAGTGAAACAGGACCGAGTCCTTCTCACTTAGTCGTTGAGACACCAGCTGCCCTCCTCTTTCTTCCTTATAAACATCTACAGAGCCTACTTTCACTATATAAAAGAAAAAAGAGTTGAATTAGCTATACTTTCTCAAAATAGAACCTAACTATTACTGCTATCACTGATAGAAGAGTTAGTTTTCAAAGAATCTACCCCACTAACTACTTTATTAGTTGTCAAGTGCCGCTTCAACAACGAGGTCACCGTGATGATGAGGACCAAAGACAGCACTGCCCACTCTGTCCTCTACGACGTTGCTTCCAACACATTCAGCCCCCGAACCAACCAACCTAAACCTTGTTTCAAAGCTAGAGCTTTTCTCTAGCTCATTTTTTGACCTCCCTTTCATTTCTTTTCTTTGATGGTGCAGGATAATTCCCACACCAAAGGTGTACACCTGTCCCTTGAAGTCTGTGGTATAGGGTTTAAAAGGTAAGATCAGGATAGGGTGGGTAACAATGGCTTTTTGTTGCTCGAAATGAAAATGGAAAAGTGGTTAATTGATTGAATTGGGAAACCAAGACGCTGGATTGACTCCCTAGAACGAGAAAGAAGGAGGTATAAATCAGTTTTTGTCGACCATCTTCGTAAAGGCTATGGTTTTGGCTCTTAAGCGCGTCTCTGGATCAACCAAGAGCAAGACTCCTTATTAAGGGAATGCAGGGCAGAATTCCGCCTAACTTCGACGAGACCCCAATCTCATAGTTGCCTTGATCAGCTTCAACAGTAACAAGAGAAGAAAGACTGAGCTTTCTGTGTTTAGATGCCTATTGACTTTATTCCATGATCTACTTTCAAAGGGATTCATCCCGTTTCTTTGGAGTTGGGGTTCACTTTCTTTTGGAAGGTATTTTGAGAAGGAAACCATCAGTCAGGCACAGAACTATGAAGGAAGCAAATCCAAACGAAGTCTCAATGGAAGGATTACAACTACTAAGATCAACGCTTTTGAAGTGATCGTAAGGTTGGAGCTTTTACTGTATCCCTGACTTTCCTTTTTTGTCTATGTGAAGAAACCACTAGATTTATGTCTTCTGGATTGAAGGTTGCTAGCATCCTCTATCAGAGTGATGTCTTTCCTGTTTTGCCACCCCTTTGTATCTCTTTGTTCCTTGATGAAGTAGAAGTCACCCATTGCAACAAGCGGATTTTTCTCTGAGGAGGTCAGGGTCAAATCTATAAGGAATTGGCTTCTGAGACTTATTAGAATTATAGCAGGACCTTGGATGTTGAATACAGTTGCTTGTCTTACTTAGGATTTGTGTGAAAAAAAGAGTGCCATCACTGGGTCCTCCGTACCATCCGAGAAGAGCGCCCTCACCGCAAATCCAAAAGCAAAGGCTAGACCCCCGGAGAAGCCCAACTTAAATAATCACAAGGAGAGTGCTCGACCCCCCACCTTGTCTTTGAAAGTAGGACCCAGAACCAATCAATCAAACCTATTTTCAGACAAAGAAGATAAAAAAAACTAGAGTGCCTAAGAATAGGAAGGAATCTAAGAATCTGCAGGAAATTGAACGAAGCTGCTTTCTATAAATAGAAAGATTCGCCGATAAGCGGCGAAGTTTACATTTGTTCTGTGTCACTAGGGCTGAAGAAAACCCCTAATTCAATGGGTAAGAAGACCTGTGATAGAGGAAGGGGTTAATGGCGAAGGTAGAGTCACAGATAAACAAAAAGTAAAAAAGGGCTATTCCTTTTCCTTGTGGAAGAATCATTCTAAGCAAAGTAAGTTCCTGAGTTACTTGTTGTTGAAGAATGGGAAGTTACAGAATTAACTCCTAAAAGGGCCTCAGTTCCAGATTCGCTTCTTACTTCATCCGCTGCAAAGGAATAAGCAGTTCAACCCGGGAAGATAAAGCAGAAATAGGGCCAGTTAAAGCATAACCATAACCCGACTCAACACCCTCGACCTCTCGACTAATGGACTCTCTGGAACAGTACCGAGTCAACTCGGTGAGTTGAGGCAGCTGGAATTCTTGGACCTGGGTAACAACCTTTTGTCCGGTTCTCTCCCTGTCGCCCTATAAATCTCCAATCTTTAACATCTCTGGATATCTCAAATAACTCTTTCTCCGGTCCCTGAAATAGGTAACCTCAGAAACCTTACCGATCTTTACATTGGCATTAACTCATTTTCCGGTCAGTTACCGCCTGGTAACCTTTCGAGCCTGGATAACTTGTTTTCACCTTCCTGCTTTATCACTGGTCCATTGCCTGAAGAAATTTCTCGCTTGAAGTCGTTGAGTAAACTAAACCTTTCATACAACCCGTTGAAGTGTTCACTGCCAAGTTGGAGAATTTTAGCATATTAAACCTTGTCTACTCCGAACTCAACGGTTCTGTGCCTAATGAGCTAGGAAATTGAAGACTTTGATGTTGTCTTTCAACTCACTCTCTGGGTCTCTGGAAGAGGAGCTCTCTGAGCTGCCTATGTTGACGTTTTCTGCTGAGAAGAACCTGTTCTCTGGGTAATTACCATCCTGGCTTGGGAAATGGACTCTCTTCTACTCTCGAATAAGAGGTTTTCGGGGAAAATACCACCTGAAATTGGGAATGTGCTTCAGTCTTATTTCATGCATTCCTAAGCGAGCGAGTGGGCTAGGGCAAGTAGGGATGAAATTCGTTTTGAGTTGTAGTTCTCTTTCCTTTCCTGCCAACCAATCCTAAAAGCATTTCTACTGCCTGCAAGGATAACCTCTACATTATTTACTTGATTCACAACCAAGTGCCACACTAGGCCCCGCCATGAGATGTGGACTGTGGTCGAGTCTGAATAAGGGTCATTCTTAGTAGGTTAGTTAATAGGTATGGTTCTCTAGGCTGGCAAGGGCGGCCTACTCGTAAGAGGAAGAGGGTGTAGGGTTGGGCCCTGGTGATTAAATCACGATGAACCTCAACCTGTTCTCTAATTTATTACGAATGTTCGGTGGCATCGCGTCTTGGAAGACGTGAGGGTGATGAAGAGTATCCTTCAAAAGATGCTCTTGATCATCCAGGATGGTTTGAACAAGGAAACCAGCATAGCTACTTATCTGTTCGCTAAGCGAGTCCGTGCTCTGGTAAAGGGTTCGGGGCTTCTTTTTACTGCCCTTTATTTAAAACAATGCTCAGCTTGTCTGATGCAATTTTACGGCGGTGTTAAGAAGAAACCAGAACTACTGCCAGTCCCAGTCTCTCTAACCCTCCTCTCTTCCCTCTTGAATTACGTTTGCCTCGGCATCTGTCTTGTACGTTGGGTACGCTAATGCTTCTAATTCTGCTTATGCCACTGATACGGATATCCCTTCTAGTAGCAACTTTTGCTGGAACAGAGATACCATCTCTCCCATCCCTCAGTGCGGGAACTCTTTCAAGGGGCTAAGAGTGAAAAGGAGTGAATGTACCACTTTCAGTCAGTGCTTCTTCTTTGTGTGCAAGAGTAGGCAAGGAACAAAACTCTTATACCACCACACTCCAGTATATGAAGATTAGCAGCTTTACCAGTGAAGCAAGTAAGCGAATTAAAAGAGAAGTTTTCGAGTTTTTTGAACACATTCAAAAATAAGCCATATCCCTGATACCTTTTATTGAGATCCCTCGGGAGTAAAAACTGCTATTTCCTTAATGGTCACATCCCTATCATCCCTAAATCCTGCTTAAGGTCCAAGGAAGAATATGAATCTGCACCATCGGGATCCAGGAAAAGCTAAATCACAGGTTTATGATCCTCCTGAAAAGGAATCCTCCATCTCTTGAAGAGATGGCACCGGGGATGATCCAAGTCAAGGAAGAAGTTTTTCTAAAACGGTTTTCATGTCAGGGTTTATTCCAGCAAATCCTATTTTATCACATGTCTTTGCCCCAAATGATGGTGAAATCGCAATAAATGGCTTTTTTGAATCGCTATAAATGGACTTCCCAGGTTGAGCAAAGTAAATCAAAGGTTTATCAGCCTCAGCGAAAGAAGTTCAATCTGTGAAATCTGGACCTCTTTTCGGAGCCTGATATCGGATGACAGCATCAGCGCATCATATACGCTGAGGAGGGCTTGAATCTTCTTCAGGTTTGAGAGGTTAGAGCAGCAGCATGTACTCTTTTGAGATAGCATTTGGTCTTAGCCAAGTGATCAGAGGGCTCAAGAGTGCAACGTGCTAGACCTAATACTTCAACAGGAGTTCTTTTATTCCTAATCTTTTGGAAAGAGAGGAACTCTCTCCGTTACACCCATAATTGAGTATGCCCATTCTTACCTTTTAAGTGACAAGGGGGGTGAAGGTACTCAATTTGACTGGACCGCCTTACTAAGAAAGTTTCTTATGAAAGAAAAAAAAAGTGATCTTTGAACGCTACTACGCATCCTTACTAATAGTATAGTGTAAGGTAGGTTTGGGTATAGCAGGACTTGAACCTGCGACCATTAGGTTAAAAGCCCAATGCTCTACCAACTGAGCTATACACCCCAAAAAATATGTAGTAGTAAATAAGGATTGGTGCGGAAAAGAGGGCGGCCCCCCCTCTTCTTATCATCATATTAAAGGGGCTTGGGCTCTAAAGCCGGCCTTACTCAACAAGCACTTTTCTTAGTAAGGTTGCTTGTTTCCACTCATTGAAGATTCTATCTACAAAAGAAGGGGGATACTAAAGTAGCTCTCACTGACACCATCTACGAGAAGATGAGGTCGTGTCTTTCTTTCCAGCCGCCATCCGGTTCGCTTTAAAGACGGAGAAGGGGAGGATAGATAGATGAATCTATGTAATTACGGTCTTTGTTGGCCGTTGTTCCGGTCGAGCACTCTCTTTTCTTTGTTTTGTTCAATTCCGTCTTACCAAACAAGACGGACTTCTGACCAACCTATGAAGGGTTGTGAGGTTGAACCAGGTACGAAGAATGAATCTATATCTGTGTACGGAAGTTGCCGGCCGCTCAACTGTTCGAGCGCAATGCAGTGGTGGTTGGTTCCGATTCGACAAGGGGCCTGGTCGAAGGTCCAGAGTACATTAGGTATCAGGCGTGTTCGTTTTGGCTCCCGAGCGAGAACGATAAATAAGCGATGCACCAGCCTTGCTGCTACGTACGTTGACCTTGACTTGACGGATTCATCCAATTGAACCCACACTAAAAGGAGGACCACAAGCTTGGGGCTCGACGAAACTGAAAGTATCAGCATTAAGAAACTTCTTGGGGTTAGCATTGAAAGAAAGAGCCCGGCATTCATTTCTGAATTCAGATTCATAGTAGAGTCTACTAAACGAGGGACCGACCTCATCGTGGTGATTATAGGACATCTCTGATCGAAAACCTATAATGTGACACGTTCCCTCTCAGTTATATGAGAAACGGCATCAGTCGGCTAGAGAGCGGGGCTATTCTTCTTCCGGAGAGGCAAAGTCGTCCCCTCTACTGATCGAACCCTGAGTTCGGAGGTCTTCGTCAACATGTTACGAGGCTCCAGTCTTCGGCGGGTCACCATTACTTGACAACGAAAGGCGAACATCTGGGCAAGGGAAAGCGCAGTGCGCCTGGTGCAAATGGCTTTATTTTTTTCATGATATACCAAAAGGAGGGCATTTCTCAGCGGAAGAGCGCTATACGTTCCACATTTCTCAGCGACAGCTGAAAGAAGACCAATAAGGTGGGATCCGAAGGCTCAGTCCCTCAAAGCGTACGGGGAGGGTCGGCGTTGTCAGAAAGAGGCGAAGCCGAGAAAGCAGCGTGTACGGTACGGGTTTCGGTAGTGATATACTTGATCTGGTAAGCTTAGGTTAGTGGAGTGGTAAGTGAATCTCGACAGGTTTCAAAGCTTCAAGCTTACAAAACAAGACCTAAGGAGTTTGGAGCCCTTGACCGCCGGTAATGGGAAGCCGTATCTGCTCGAGGAGCTTGTCCCTGCCTGCTTATCCAGACCAAACAGCAACCAAAGGTTGCTGCCTTCGGGACAAACCTATGGAATTTCTTCCTACCTGGGGAAATGTGAGGGCGATCTCTGTCTTGATCCCAGGAAGTTCGAATGAGGATGTCCCTGGCGAACTCAATCGGGCATTCTGTGGCTAGGGTGCGACCAAGGAAGACGATCTGCGGGAAGCCAGGGGGGAGGGATCCTCGAAGTGATCCCAAGCGGCTTAGCTACCCGTCCTTAGTAATAGGCATGCGGATCTCCTCTTACTTTTAAAAAGGGTTTTTGCCGGGATTCGACCTGACCTATGAGCTTCTGAGCAACATTGCCCTAGGCGGATAGGGCCACGAAGGGCCCAACGACTTGAACTTGAGGATCACAACGAACTATATGCTTATCTGGTGGATGCGCGTTCTTGGGCTGTTTTCCTTCTCTTACGAGATTTCTACTCTCATTCCTCTCCCGTTGGTCGACTTAACTCAATTACATCGAACCTCTTCCCATCTGCCTCTTTCCACGAATAAGAAAAGGTCTTTCCTGCCGGAATGAGCTGAATTTCCCTCTCTGAGTCTCTCTCTCCAAGTCTTAGTCCACTTCTCCTGAAGTCTGCCCTGAAGAATGAACGGATCGAAGACCTATTCTGATCTCGAAATTCACCTGTAGAATCTCCCTGCCGACCAAAAGGAGTCTTTGTACAGCTACCCGAGGTGCATTGCCCATTGACTAAGAAGGGGACGGGGGAGGCAGTCTTCGCACCAGTTAAGAACAAATGCTCCTAAAGCAGAGAGATAGACTTATTTTCTTTCCAATATGCTTATGACAGAATACTCTAAGGGGCGTGTTTTTCTTTTTAAGAGTGAAAATGAAGACTCTCGCCTTCTTGCCCTATACCTCAGAAGTCATTGTCTACGGATAAGAAGTAGCCGCGTAAGGCGATCGAAGTGAGGGCTATTTCTTCCCCCTTTCCCGCCTATCCTTCCCGCAAGAGAGGACTCGTTCTGGCTTTCAAGAGCCTCTTTTTTAGCAGTCTCGTCCATAAGAGACCACCTCTTCTTCCACTTTCTCTTTCTTCTCGGCGTAACGAAAGAACTATCTGAGGGGAGGCCTCAGGTTTCAAATCCCTACCCTACGCCTTAGGAGGGCGCCTTAGCCAGATTCAATCCCAAGGGTCAATCCAGCCTTTTTAACTAGTTTAAATAGTCGTAACAGTCTTCGTTCCTGCTTACTTCCCTGCTTCCCTACCCCCTTCCTTGGTCACAAGGGCCCACTGGGTCTCATTTAGTGCCTTTTGCCCAACATGAAACTCTTTTTGCAAAACTTACACTTGCTAAAGGGGACCACTTAAGACTTGCAGGTCTATCTATTATAGTATACTTTCTGTATTAAACGCATATCCGCTGTAAAGTAGCAGATGAAGGTAGGGATGTCGCATATCTGCTGTATTCTAAAAAAGAAAAAAAGAACTGTTAGGAATGAAAACCTTAGCTGTACGTAAAGGAAGCAGGGTGCTTCAAGAGGATAGGGTGGAATTGAATGAAAGCTATGTTTGCCCCAATGATGGCCTTTCTGATCTTATTTGTATTCCAATCGAAGGTTGTATTCTTTTTTAAGGTGTAGTTTATCTTCTCATAGAAGAAGGCGAGGCCCCAGTATTATTATTTGACAACCCATGGGGAAGGCGGTGGATTTGAAAAAACCAGTTGGCAGCCCAGTCTTCGAGATCAGTTGGGATAGAACTGTCATCAAAATCTTCAGAACTCATGGAAATCCACTCAGGGTCGTCTTTGGAACTCCTAAAAGAGTTGGGCAATGAAATTTTAAAAAGAAAATATAGTAACACATGGGGATACCCTATCTGAAGGGTTCTCGGTAAGACCATACAGAAGTAGCCAAACCATAGTTCCATGGGTTGATCAGTCATTAGGGAAACCCTCCTCTGCCTTTAGGAATGGGACCGAAAGAGCATCATAGAATAAAGAGTAGTAGCCGATGACATAGCTAGATCATCATCAAAAGAAAGGAGTCACTTCGTGAGCGACTAGCTACCGGGTTTCCATTTGACTCGCTTCGCTACAATCCCGAGACTCCTTCTAGTAAGGGAAAGTCCAGAAAAGGAAAGCTATGATAAAAGCACGTCTATCCTAATGGAAAGGGTGTTCCTTGACTAGTATATCTGTGTCTTCCTTATCGAGAACAAGAAGAAGGAAAGCTGAAGGAAGACGAAGCAACCGAAACGAAGTAGTAAATAAATTGGTTAAGCGAGATAGCTCAATAGTGAACTCTAAAAGAAGGAGGTAGAGGGGTAGAATGTTGAGTAGAAACCCCTCCGTAAGGGTCCGGACCTATTTCATCAGTTGACAATCGTGGGCCAATGAAAGATTGAGATGATACGGCTAAGTTCATATCTTCTCTAAGGCAAGGCTGAGAAAAGTACTAATAAATCGAATTGAGCACAGGGGGTACTTTCAGGAAAAGAAATGCTCTTTTTAAGCACAAAAAAAGGTAGTTCGCTCGACAAAAGGGAGAGGCTAGTTATAGACTAACTTATAGTTTCAACTTATGCGGTTGATAGCAGGGTTAGAAACCTCCTCAGTTCAGTAAGGTAGATGAATTCGTTTGCGCAGTGGAGTGGCTTGCCTCTCTCCGTCCTGCTTCAGATCGAATCAATTACTTCTTAACGACCGCAAGACTTTCGGTTCTCTGTTCCTACACATGCTTAGGATAAATTCATCTATTTCTTGATTGGGCTTAGGTAGGGCGAAGACAGCGCTACTAGGAGAACAAGGAGCAACAGATAAATAGCAGTTTCGATATCCATTCCCGAGCGGCACCCGTTCTTTTGTTAGTGAATAGAGAAGTCGTTTTTTCAGTTATTGGTTCATAGAGACTTTTAAAGTTATTGCTTAGTTTATCTCTCAGTTGTTGTTGAGTTAATCTCCCTGGGTTCTTTCAGTTAGCTCAGTGTTCTTAGCTCCTTTGCTGGTTAGTTGATCTTCCCGGCAACGAAGCCTTACAGTACTTCTTCATAAGTTAAAGTTAAGTCGATTTCGAAGCATTATTCAAAGAAGGTGGGCGCTCTAAGGCAGTTTACTTATTCGTTTAAGTAGTTAGGGTAGCTAGGCAGCTGAGCCAGTAGTAGTTCAGGTCAGGGCATGAAGCTACAGGTTCTATTTGCGGTCGTGAGACAGAGGTCAGAGGCAACTTGTTATATAGGTAGCCGTGCGTGTTAATAGATCTTCTTCTTGATGTCTATAAGTGAAGATTGGATGGATGCCCGCGCCTTGGGTATGCTTTCAAAAGGGCTGTTTTCATGCGTGCTGGTGTTCGTGGTCTGTTGGTTTTTCTGTTCTCGTGAGGGAAGGCTGGATTGGTGCATCTACAAGTTGAGAGTGTGCTCGGGCAAGTGGGCTAACCAGAACTACTAGTAACGGGATTTGCTTGCAATACGAGTGACGGGGAATGGAACTCTTGTTTGAGAACTTTAGCTACGGACTTAGGTTAGCTAGCTCAGCTTTTCCTATGGCTATTTGGATTAAGGAACTAGGGTAATGCGAAGACAAAGAAGGCCTAATAATGGTGAGTCGAATCAGGCGCGGCAGCCGTTCCAAGGCTTTTATGCCACCGTTCAGGCCTTATTTCAGATAGGAGAATGAGGTTCAAGCAAGAGACTCCGGGTTTTGCCTAAGGCGAGTAGCAGACTCTGGTTTCAGTGCACGTGTGGAAGGCAACTCTATTTAGCCAGCAAGCATAGGAAAGAAATCCCCCCGGGGAACTTACTATTCATGCTAATCCATTAGTTCTAGCTCGATGCCCTTAGTTGTCTCGAAGTTAGCTGCTTGGCATGAGTAGCTTGGGCAGTCTTAGTGAGTAGCTTGGCTTGCTCATGCAGGGCTTTGGAAATTTAGTAACCATTTCCTTCATATACTAATCTTCTAATCCAGCTCGAGAAGTTTTTTTTGTTTAGTTTCAAAGTAGATCGGGAGTTCAAGCAGATGTTCAATTAGGGTGAGGTGGACTATTCTAGTCTACAGGCCACTTAGCTAAACGAAATCCTGAGTATCGACTGTCGTGTGAGTATATATAATAGAAATTTCATTAATAGGAACTCAAAACAAGTACATGCTCGAGCATCATTTTCCGGGTTAGATAACCCAAACTTTATTTTGGTAACTACATAGACTACCACATATAGCTTCAAAAGCATTATGCTAACTGCCTGCCTGCCTACATTATTTTTTCGAAACATGAAACTGGAATAAGTTATTCCGAAGAGACTATAACTACCTTATTCATTCTAGTCTCTCCGGTGATATTTTTCGACTGCCTCCACAATAAGATCTTGTTGTCTTTGTCTAAGTATCTTGAACCTTCCCTCCAGGTCTGCTATTTTTTTGTTTATTGCCTCCATGCGCGCGCCTATGCCGGCGGGGTTCCTTGGGAGAAGGTGCCCCCAAAAATCTTCTAAGACTCTCCGGCGTTGGCGCAGTTCGTTCTCTACGCCTTGTATTTCTGCTCCAATTTGAAAAAGTATTTCCGCGATAGCCATCTATAATAACAAAATTCTTTGATTTTCTTCTTGTCTTGTAGAGCACAAAGGCTCTTATGAGCCTTTTTATAGAGTATAGAGATAGTGTCAAGTAATCTCGCAATGCGGCATGAATTTGATGACTTACTAGTTTTCTGCGGTTGAGTACTAACATGCCTGTGTGGTGAACTAACTACTTTGGGAAGCAACAAATATGCCCCCCCAATATCACGCTGCCTATGTTAAAAAATTAACAAACTTTGCATAACCAGAATGAAGTAGAAAAACCTAATCGATAGTTGTTAGGATGAATCACACGTGGGAGAGATATGAAATCTCTGAGCAGACTTAAATCCCGTCACTTTGCCATTCTTTCCAGAATAGGACTTTGCTTAATATCATTTGGATGGGCCGAGGCATGGGCTTAGGCCTTTTTATGGCTGTCATTTTCTGTTGGATGGACTCAGATCCTTTAAGAGAGTATTTGATGGGCTCGGATCATTTCATGTGCCTTTGACGGGCTTTGAATTTGGACAGATCCAGCGGGCCCTCTTGCATGGACTTGGGCTTGCTTTGATGATGGGTAGGCTTGTTGTGCTTTGGCCCTTCTGTGGGCTTTCATCGAAGAAAGCAGGCGGTGATACCTGATTGGCTCAAAATCAATAGTTGTCGAAAGAATATCAATAGAACAAGCACGCGGGAAAAAGCAAGCGTCTGGTCAGATCAATCTCTTGATAGGGGTTCAGTCTTTTCGTTGCAAGGACGTGAACGACTAAAGAGTTGTCGAGTGAGGATTGGCCGAGGGCCTAAGGGAATAGATTGTAGCTGGGTACAGCCAGTAAAAGACAAGTAGAAGCCAGGAGTAGTAAGAAGCACGCTTGGTACGTAAACGAGTACAAATCACATTGTTTTGTACTGATCCGCTTTCGAGCTGTCGAGTGACGATTGCTCCATCGAAAGGACGCGGGGGCCTTTTTTAGAAAAGGAGGGGGTACTCTGGTGCGCGCTCTATTATTGTGTCCTATTCCTGAAGGAGTGATTGGGATTAAGCCACGTGGCGATACCCGCGAAAAACGAAGGACTCTTGTCGCTTAGAGGTTCCAACGTCTATAAATAGCGGCTTCTTTCTCTATTTGGCAAAGCAAAGGGAGAATGGATCCAGCAGCAGTTACCACTGAAAGACTTTCTCAAATAAATCAAGCAATTCAAAATGTTGAAAATGCTAAGCGCGAACAGCAGGAAACTCTGGATGCCTTTTATGAACACATGCCTGCCTTCGATGAGCAGCGGGTGGAACAACGGATCCTACAGCTACGGAACAATATTCTTTCTTTGGAAGAACAGAGGAGGACCCTCATCCGAGAACGGGAATTTCTTATTGTAAGGGCGGCCTCCGGCATCCGCGGGGGACAAGGCGGAAACAACGCCTAGTCCGTTGTTTTTGCTTTTAACTTAATATGTTGTTTGTTAACTATGTTGTAATGTTGTGTTTAGTTGTGTGGCTGGTCTATGTGTGTGTAAGCTTCCTATTGGATGTACTCCCATGTAAAAAAATGCTTGTAGTGCTGGAATGAAAAAAATCTGCTTTGTTCTAGTTCATTCTCTTTCCCTGTTTTGTGCAGAAAAATTTCTGATTTGAATTCTTTTTTGAAATATCCTATATTGGTAGACACCCTTTCGTATCCCTGGTAAGACTGCTATCCCTGTTAGGACTGCTATTGGAGGGGCACTGGCTCGCCATCGAAAGAAAGGCCAACTTCTATTTCAACTGAAACAGGCTTGGCTGGAAGATATTTTATTAAGTAAGACTGGCTAGAAGCGCTATAGACTTACCGTCAGAAGTAATTGAACGGGATTAAGAACACTCCCTATTTCATCTCCTTTAGAAAAGAGATCTGAGTGAGGATGTGCCTTGTCTTGTCTCTATTGAAGACCTGTGCGCTTTCCCTTTGGCGGTATTGTATTAACATAATATCTACAGTAATCGCCTAGCTTACTTCTTTTCCTTTCGCCATGAGCTATGTCCGCATCTAAAGTCTTCGCTGGAGCAGCTATTCTAACTACTTTTTTCTGTATTTTTATACAATACAATGACTCAAGAGAATCCTTCTAGGCTTCACCTTCGAGACTCTTATTATGTCAGCGTGAGTCTGGATAATGGTATTTTACTTTTGACACTCAGGTTTCCGAATGCTGTTGCCTTGGTGCTTTCTTTTTTAATCGTCTTCTTCTTCACTATCAAAAGGTCCATGCACGTACATTTTTGCATCGGCGCAGTATGCTTCAAGTCCGGGTTTCCTATTTTTTGTGCCCTGCACACTTGTCTGTTTTTAAAGGTTTAAGTACTTTTGGCATTGATGAAGGGTGGACTGTACTATCCGGTTGTCATGGATCCATGGCCGCCCTAAGAGAAGACTCTCGTTATCAATGACGTAACAAGTGACCTCAGTCTTGAGTTTTTCAACTTCAGCCCCCAAGAGCCTTTTGTGCTTTAGCATTGTACCCTTGGATTAGAGTCTTGGTGTGGATTTCTTTCTTGTTTTTGGGAAGAGGCTTTCTGGTAGCCTCGAAACACTGCTTCACCCATCAGGGGTAGGAA
Source organism: Bocquillonia castaneifolia (assembly GCA_948193215.1). Taxonomy (NCBI): domain Eukaryota; kingdom Viridiplantae; phylum Streptophyta; class Magnoliopsida; order Malpighiales; family Euphorbiaceae; genus Bocquillonia; species Bocquillonia castaneifolia. The sequence continues at coordinate 24,448 of CANYLF012473214.1, forward strand.
TTATCATAACAAGCGACCTCATGGATTGCGTCAATCTGTGAAAGAATAGGCCTCCCAAAAAAAGAGTAGTATCCTATAAACAGTCCTTATGTCGACATTAGCAGTAGCGCTAGTAAGCCCGGGGCAGGGGAGTCGAAACTTCACTCTGCTATCTTTCCGTACCAAGCTCTTGGTGCTTGCTTCAATCCATAAAGTGTCTTCCAACATTTGCATATATAGTCTGGATGAGCCTTGCTCTCAAACCCTTGAGACTGCTCCATGTATATCTCTCGATCCAACTCTCCATGAAGGAAAGCATTCTTCACATCCATCTGCGATCCAATCCTTACAAGCAGCTAGAGCCAGAAGAACACGTACCGTAGTAATCTTCGCAACTGGACTAAATGTCTCATCGTAGTCCAACCCATAAGAATCCTCGGGCCACCAATCGAGCTTTATTTGATCCATCAAGACGACTCAACACTTTAGAAAGCCAGGATATCGACTTCACGTCTTTGGGCTTTGGCAACAATTCCCAAGTCTCATTTTGCTGATTCAACTTTCTTCCTTCTCAGGTATATTCTAATATCACTCTTTCAGTGTTTAAACAATGCTTCAGCTGAGGAATCATGCTATTTACATGATTCAACTGCCAGTGAGATTAGGAGCTTCCCTAGAAGAGTGTTCAAGGTTCAAGTCAGTATCAGTAATCTTTCTATAAGTCAATTGTTTCATTCGAAGTCAAAGTCAGTGTTGAAGTGAAGTTCAGTGATCCGAGGGAGAAAGTTTTTTCTTTTTTAAGTTCTAGTTTTCGTTTCAATACGCCTAGAATGCTTTTAGGCATAGGGGGAAATCATGGAGTATGGAATTTTAAATTTCCCCTCAAAAGAACTCGGTTTCTTAGCGCAAGCCACAGAAAAAAAGGCTGCTTTTACTTTCCTAGGGCAGGAGTCAAGCCCATTGTGTAACTAAAGGCATGCAAACAAGAGAGACTAGGGATGCTCGGGCTAAGGTTCCAGGATAAGGACTGGCTTTCCGCCTATCCTTTAAAATTTTTAGATTTAAAGAGAGAATCTTTCTCGGTACAGCTTCTTTAGCGAGTTGGAGAACCTACCGCTACTGTTGACTTTAGCTGTTCAGCGAGACTATATCTGCCCCATTCCTATTTGTTTTAGTTTGTTTTTTTTGTCTAGCACCTTCAATTGACTGAAGTTGACAAGTCAAGAGTCCGAACAAAGGCATTAGATAAAAGCTGTCCCATTCAAGGAAGGGATTCGAGTTAGACCATTTAGTAGCGCCTTCTGGCTTACAGGATACCCTCCATGGTTGATATCTTCCGAGACTGTCTGGTTATCCGGGAATGTGAGTCTTTGTTTCCCAGTTCAACTAAGTAGTTGATAAGGAGGAGTGCCCACAAAGTCCGAATGTTCGAAAGAAAGATGCTACTAAGGGAATAGGCTGTTATAGAATCCAATCTGGTCTTAGCCTTTTGGGCATTAGAAGTAAAGCCTAGGGAAAGGCTTCTTCTACTATAGAATGATTGATTGCTTGCAGTGAAAAGAGAATATCCCATGCAGTTAGCCTTCTAGGGGTGATTCCCATGAGTTAGTTGAGTGTTACTTTCTTCTTTCCTTGAAGATTTTTGTGCTAGCGTAACTAAATAAACAGTTGATCCTGGCTCCGGGTAAACGGATTTTTGAACGATCAAAGCAAGTACCATCTCCATCTTAAATGATCGTAGAATAGAAAATGTTCCACGAGCGGTAACTTTAAAATAAATATGAGAAGCAAAAGAAAGGCTAAAATGAGTTCTCGCACACTTTAAACGGATGGTTAGCTTAGTAAATGTAAATTCTTTAATGCTCACATCTAAAGCTCCTGTGACAGTGCTTTCTGTGGTTCGAGATAGAGATTCTGATTCAAGTTCTCAAAATCCCAAAAGAAAAAAAAAAAGCTTGATGGCAACTATAAACTATAGGGCTGGCTCTATTGATGCAAAATCAGGATTCCTCTTTCGGAGGAGGGAAACCCTTTAGAGTCAGGTTCCTCCACGGGGTTCAAATGATCCCCAGCCTATTACTTTTAATGCAAAGGACTATCCTATCCATATTAGAGGGAGATGGTGGCAGAGAAGAGAGAGGTAGCCCGACCACTTCCAAAAGCAGGTAAGGAATCCGCAGAAAGAGATATGGGGCAATCTAACCCAGGTATGCCAATACAGAATCCAATCTCTGACTCCCAGATAAATAGGAAGGTTGTTCACCTTGATAGGCGGCCGTGGGCCGGCATGTGGGATCGAGAAGATTAAGGGCTAGTGGAAGTCAAAGGTCATCCCAAATTGGAAAGAAGTGAATCCCTATAAAGGAAAAAAGCGAGACCCGTTGCTAGAAGACATTACAGTTAATAAAGAGATAAGGGAGAACAGAAGCAGACTCTCTATCGGATGAATGAAGGGAATGAGACCCGCTCTTGCTTACTTTGCTAGCTCAACCGAGACGAGATCCCTATTCGTCTTTGTGCCCATCTCTAGGTAGCTCGAGGTCCCCGGTAAAAGAAGTCTTTTTCTCTCTAGGAATACCAATCGTCAACCACCATAGATAGCTATAGCTGTGGCTGTGGCTAGCTTTTGGCTTCACCTAGAAGAAGGATTCTTAGGTACAGAAGCCGAACAAAACTTGCTTTATTCTTTCCATCCTATCTCCCCTTTTCGGTCTTCCGAGAGAAATTGACTTGGTAGAAGAAGCAAGAAGTTCCAGTTCTATCCCGCCTTGACAGATTCTTAGCCACTCCTGATTGGGAAGCTTCCTTTCCAGACACTTCCTTGCTTACCCTGGCTATACGACAAGACTGGTAGGTCTACGTTATGCTTACTACATGAACAGAGATAGCGGCGTCCACATTCACTCAAAGAGCTACTTCATACCATCCTCTTAAACAGTCGAGTTGCAGGAAAGAGATAGCATTCGCTACCTTCAAGCTAAAGTCGAACTCCTTACTTATTCATTTTATACCGTTCGTGGCATCAAGAAAGACATGGATCTATATTCAATACGCAATCAAAGGAAAAAAAAAAAGAAAGAAGACGTTGCATAGTACCCAGCTGACTTACGAATACCAACAGCACTAAAAGAAGTAGTGCTTTCTCTCGGGATTCACTCTTATTCATAGATTCATACATCTTATATATACCACGGATTCCCCATTCACATTCAGGTCAGGCATTGAGTAATTGGTAAGGTAAGTCAGTCAGTTTCGTACGATAAAGTCTTTGATAAGCGAGCGAGTAGGTATCGGTAGGGTTGGCAAAGAAAACTTCCTTATGGATTAGCTGGTGAAAGAGTGGATTAGAGGTTTTAGCGTGGAATTACTTATAATAGAACGAGCACGAGGGTTACTTACTAACCTGGGATTGGAGGGTTCGTCAGCACGGACTGAGCACGCTTATTCATTGGCGTATTCTATCACCTTCCGCTAGCTCTTTATGATCTTGAACTTCCTTACTTGCACCTGGAATCAAATGAATTCGGACGAAGGAAGTGCGGAGTCACTAGTCCCGCTAACGTGATAATCGGGTTGGGCTATTCTCTAGTCACATCTGGGAAGACTCTCACGTCTACATCATAACACCAAGACGGATTGTATGAAGAGATTTCTTTTTCATTTTCTTTCTCACTCCCCTTTATCAGAAAAGGAGGCTTGGCTCTGAAATGGTGATAAGGCAAGCTCTATGTATCTTAGGTAGAAGTAGACCTCTAGACCTCGAGCTCTGTGGCTTGTTGGGATAGGGCTGGTTTGGAACCCAAGAAGCTCAATGGGCTAGTTTCAAGTTCGATCAGACACGAAATCTGGTATAGCCACCAGCCTAGATAGAACGGGAAGAAAAACTAGGAGCGAGCCACATTCAAGAGGGTTGTCAAAGGCCCTCTCAATAGAGCTATTTTGTCATTGAATCGATGGAGGGAAGACTCCTTCGGTAGGTGCCCCCGACTCTTCCTGTTTCAGGGATGGGATCT
>CANYLF012473284.1:0-13481 GCA_948193215.1 Bocquillonia castaneifolia
CATTAAAACCCAAAAAAAACATGACTTTAATACTTAGAACACAAAAGAAATGATTTTTATATAAAAAGACATGCAAAGAAATAATTTTTATGCAATTAAAACATGTTTATGACATCAAACAATTCAGATCTAAAATAAAAAAATACCAAAACATACAAAGGAATCAACTTTACACATCAAAACTCAAAAAGATGTGATTTTCAAAAGGAATAAACTTTATACAAAAGAAACAATTTTCATGCAATAAAACAAGAAAAGAAGAGATTTTCATGCATGAAAAACATGTCAAAGACATCAAATATTGTAGATCTAAAATCAAAACATGAAAACACGCAAAAAGATCCAATTTTTAACATTTATAATGCATGAGCATGGCATTTAATGACATTTAGACAAAAGAAACATACAAAAACATGATTTTTATATATAAATAGAAATTTGCAGCAGCATTATAACACAAGAACAATGAATCATGACATGCAAAACATGAAAACAATAAAAACATCAAGAAAACAAAGGATTAAGGTACCTTACCTCTTAAGAAATCACCTTATAAGCATTTGATAACCCTCAGATCTGGTTTGAGTTACTTGAATGTTGCTTCTTATTGATTAATAACTACTGGAGCCTTCTTTGAATAGATTTGAAACTTCAAAACACCTTTTGAGTGGAAAAGATGACACCTTTGATGAGTTTTTATGTGAAATAATGCCTAAATTAAGTGTTTTATGCCATGAAGTGAACTTAGAGTGTTAGTATCATGAACTAAACCCTAAATTCATATGTCTGGCTGCCAACCCCTAAAACCTAGTTTTAGACGTGTATTTATAGCCGATTTAGCTTAAAACATAAGTTAGGGTTACCACAAACAGTTTCCTAATGAAAATCAATGACTTAAGCCTAAAGTAAAGGATTTTTTGACAAAAATAGCCCTCTAGGGCTTTGAGACGCGTGTAAGACTTGTACGGGCCATTCCGGGCCGAAACAACTTGAAAACGGGCTTTTTATAGCTGAAAACGTGTGACTGGCGTTGGGCCTTGTAGCATTGAGCCCAACGCCAATCATTTGAGTGGCGTTGGGCCCAACTCCACTGGGAAGAGTGGTCATGGGCCCAATTCCACTCCTCAGAGTGGCGTTGGGCCCTTTTGGACCTCCAAAAGTTTGATTTTGTAAAAACTTAAAATTGAGAAAATGTGCAGAATGGCCTCAACTATCAACCAGTAAAATTTCAAATCATTTGGACACTTGTAGAAAAAGTTATGATGAAAACCGTCTGAAAAATGTATCGTTTATGCTCAAAACCGGGTTTTGGAGAAAAACATGCTATGCAAGCTTAGAAAACACTCAAAATGAAGCAAATATAATCTCTAAAAAGTAATGTCAACTCAATTCATGCTACTTAGAACATGAACGATCATCAATGGGCCTCCGAGCCGCTTCCGTATTCATGTGTCAAAAATTAGGTGTTAACAGTGTGAGTTTGTTTTGAAAAGTGAAAAGAGTTTTATATACCTGGAACTGCTACCAGAATCTCTTTCACTAGCATTCAATTTCCAAATCGATACACCATCTACTGGGTTCTGGTAAATGCTAAGAACCAACTCTTTACCCATAATCTTCTTTGAGAAAATATATTTTTTTACCTCTTCTGCAGAAACTGTTTCTTTACTAAAAATTAGAGTATCTCTAAAATGATTGTAGGAAGGAGATAAAGAATGGAGTAACATGAGAACTAAAACTTCTTCATCATACTTGACATCCATAATTTCTAAGTCCATCAAAATAGATGTAAACTCATGAAGGTGTGATTTCAATGATGTATCTTCTGTCATTTTGAACATGTGCATCTCGTGCTTCACAACAAGTTTGCTAGTGAGGCTTTCTTCATAGAAAGCTATTCAAACTTTTTCCACAAATTTATGACAATCTTGTCATGAATAACTTCTCGTAGGACCTCATTTGACAAGCATAACAGAATGGCAGCAAGGGCTTTTTCATTCAATTCTTCAATTTGGGCTTTCGTCAAAGTGGCTGGCATTTTCTCTTTCTCTAAAAGTACTTTTTGCGACCCATATTGTGTCAACAGTGTATGCATCTTGACTTGGCAAAAGGCAAAACTCATGCTGCCAAATTGAGAAGGAGTTACTTGAAGAATGTGTCAATTATAGTAGCGGTTTCCCATTTGGTTATAAAAGCTAGCATAAGGCACAAATCAAAAGGACCAACAAATCAACGCTTAAAATACTATAATAACCTATTGTAAATCCTTAGCCGATTTGCAAAATTTGTCGCTTTCGACATTTAGCTTTTGTTTTCTAAACCTTGTAATCAATTTCCAGCATGCTGATAACCGGTTAATATTCTATATAATTTATTGAATTTTAATTCAATTTCTTCCTCATTTGAGTGGTTTTAGCACTTATTTTACCATTTTTTATAAATTTACAATATTAGAAATGCGTGGGATCGAACCGGGATGAATCTGGAGTCAAATCAAGCTCGAACCGGCCAGTCAAAGTTTGAACCGGACCATTGACCAGAGCAACTTTGGTCCGATTCAATCAAAAAAAAATCTCCTAAAGAAGTAGAACGAACTAGACCGGGAACCGGAGCTTGGACTGGACCAACCCAAGTCCAGTTCACTCAGCAAAAAGACGCACGGAGCAAAGATAAAGAGAACCGGACTGTGAACCGGACCAAATTAGGTCCGGTTCACTTGTTGAAACCCGATTTTTAGGAAGATTTTGGGTGTTTTTGGTCCAATGTTTTTATGGGTTTTAGGGTATTTTTAGGGTTTTTGAGTGGTACACTATATATACTCTTTATTTTTATTATTAGCCACCTTTTAACTTATTTTTTAATTTATTTTCTAAGCTTTAAAATATTATTTTTCTCTTAGAATTCCATTGTTTTAAGGTTTTCAAGGTTGATTTCTACAAAGTCATTGAAGAATTGAACTGCTAATTCAACTATTCAAGACTAAGTTGATTCTTTCTTAATTCTAATATTATTTTCATTATGTTTATGCTTTGTTTTATTATTTTTATTGTTTGTTTGTTGATTTTAATTATGTTTAGTAACTAATTTTCCTACTAGAGGGAAGGATGTAATCTAGTGGGGGGGGGGGGGGGGGGGGAATTATTTATCAATGTTTTGATTAACTATTTAATTATAGTTTTTCTTGTTTTATTCATTTAATTCAATTTCCAAGAGCTTCATTAACATATTGCTTGATTGACCACCTAGATTTATGTTTGTTAGGATTTTTAATTGAATTGAAGGGTTGTTATAAACTGGATTTGAAAATTGAGCTTATTTAGATGTTATTGCGAACACGGCAATTAACCTGAACTTGATTTAAAGATTTACTTAATGGGTTCAATTAATTCTCAAAATTACATCGACATATTAGCAATTTAGTTTAATTGAATACACTTTTCTACCTCGACGGAGGATTAAAAACTTTCTAAAAGTCTTACTTAAATGAATTTTTAATTGATAATTGAGTTATACCCCTCTAGATGAAATCTTGAACTCCAGTGTTCGTTTTTATTGCGTTTATCTATCAATTTACTTTGCTTTTTAATTATTAATTTAATTTCTTGTTTTCAATTTATTTTTTAAAATTATTTTTCAATTTTTCAAAGATTTCAAAAATCAATCAAGGGTATTTGTTTTACTTTTCTTGCTAATTGTGAATTTAATCGAAAAATTGATTTTTATACGATTGTCCCTGTGGATCGACCTCGTACTCTGAGTTTATTACTGCAATTATCCATAAACTTGTGGATTGTTGTCAAGTTTTTGACGCCGTTGCCGGGGACAACAGATTTTTAATTATTTTTTTGATTAGGTTTGTGTTTGTGTGTTAAGTGTTTAGTTTAGTTATTGTGATTGTTTAAAAAACATATTTATTATATTTTTTATTTTTCGTGATTCATTATGAATTATCATGATGAATATTCAAACTAATTTTTGAGCTATAATGAACAAGATTTTTTGTATGATGATGGATATGCATAATTTAATTATCCTCAATTTTCTTTTCAGATGTGCAACTGGTGTAGAGAAAGTCACCATCGGAGTGAATGTTCAATCAATTGTTCATCTCCACAACCTCCACCCATATATAATCATTGTTTGGGTGAACAACGTAATTCTTTTTAGGGATATAAGGATGAATACTTGTATGGTAATCACTACAATCAAGTCGAAGAAGAACATTCTTCTTTTAATAAATTGAGAAGTTTTCTACTTCAATCAAATCAACAATATGCTTCAACAATGGAATCAACTGAAGAGTCGACTCAAATGTTTGATTTATATAAGGAAGATACAAGAAGGGCATTCAATGAACAAGAAGAAGTTGTAAAGTTTGATGGCAATGCATTCTTTCAGAACGTGGATGACGAATATGGGTATCAATAAATGCCAATTCTTCAACCTCAACAATCAACATTGCCTCAACAACCTCTCAAGTCAAGTTTTGAGGAGACCTTCCTTAAATTCATGGCTGACCAACTTGCATTCAGTGAGAAGTTAAATGCCCAACTCGAACAAGTAACTCAGACTCTAAATGCCATTGTTCAACAACTTTCTTTGGACAATCAAAGTTTCTAATTCTGATAAACAATAACAAATCTTGCATTTCTAACTTATTATTCAAAATTTTAATGAGACACTTACCAACGAGATTACTAAATCCCGATCCTGCATAATGACTGATAAGTGTATATATATTTATTAATCATATTTCCTTTAATTTAAGTGTTTATTGACCTAATTTCATCTAAATAAGGACTTAATCGTGTGCTTTGATTAATTTTAGGTATACATTAGAAAATTGGAGTTGATTTGAGCAATTTTTAAAACTACATTGACGCTACACTGGTGCATTTTACCAGAGTAGTGGAGTGTGTAGTCAATTAAAGTCGGAATTTAAGATTTAAAGTTTTAAAGGACTACACTGACGCTACACTATCCGGGCCTGCTAGTTGTCTACCTGTATCGCCCTCAACTATTAAAGCAGCCTCCTCACATGGACTAAAACTCTTGTATGAGAGACAACTATAGATTAAATCAAACATTTTCAGTGTGAATTACAATGGGACCAAATATTTAATTTTTAAGATTACTAGCGCATAAACACACACATATAATATAAGAAAAAAAAATTTTGAGCAGTGGCCAACACCCAAAACCTAGTTCCGCCCTTGCCGGGGCATAATATCATCATTTACAATAAAAATTCTTTATAAATTAACAAACAAGCAACCATACATGGTATTTAAATACAACCTTTTAAGATCATAACAATAAAAATAAAAAATAAAAATAGTCAATGCACTCTTGATGGAGTGGTTGCAATAAGGAACAGAAGGAATTACTTTCTCATGAAAGAAGAGGTTCATCAAGTTACTTATTTAAGTGGGAAAACACATAGAATTAGGAAGAAACAACAATGACATTGTATATATCCTTCCTTTCTCCATCATATAAAATCATAATAACTATAATCTTTGCATGATTGCATCATAATAATAGTAGTCAGAGTTGATATATCCTAACTAATCACTGCATATTGTTTAGAATGCCTTAAGATTACTAATAAATTTTGGAAGTCAACATCGGATAGTGGCGGAACTAGAAATTCGGGAAGGGTGAGCTAAATTAGGGGTAGACACAACTTGGGATTGTATGAACCCAAATCAAAAGTTAGAAATTAAAAAAAAATCAAATATCTAGAATTGTATCAAATTATAAATTTTAAATTGGAGATTTTTGATATTTTTAAATCGATTCAACTCTAAGAATACAAGATATTAATTTAAAACTAATTACGAGAAAATAAAGAAATTTAATGAGTTTTATACATATAAGAATAAGATTTTAAAAGAGAAAAAAACTTAGGCCTAATATATAAAAAACCTAAATCTTTATGTTCATTTGTAATTTTAGCCAAATCTTTTAATTTTTTTTTGAATCGTCTCAATTGTGATTTTGCACTTCAATTGTGTCAAACTTACTCAAATTGTTATAAAAATTATGTACAATTAATGATTTAATTACAAAAAAATGACACATTTTTAAACAAAATAAATTATAATTATACATTACTCATGAATCACTCATAGTAACTAGTTTAATAATTGCACATATTTTGAATTGAGTAAATAAAAGGCAAAGTTGGAATTAGAACAATTCGATAAAAAATAAAAGGTTTGTTTAAAATTGTAAATAAGCAAAAAGTTTTGGGTTTTTTTTTTCACTACATAAAGTCAAAGAGTAAGTTTGACATTTACTTTGTGAAATTTGTTGTAAAAGGTCAAGAAATTTAAGTATTTGATATTAAAAATTTGTTTTGAAAATTAAGAATAATTTGAAGTTATTTTAGGGGATATACATTTAGTTTTCTTGAAAAATTAAAGTTATTTTAGGGACTATACATAGATTTAGTTTTCTTAAATAAATTGACAATTGGGAGTATGGATCGTTGTTTTGGTAAAAAAAAATTGCTAAACTCATGGAGGACAAATAAATCTAAGGTGAGGTGGGGCGGATACCAATAACTGAGGGATAGGACAACTATTCTTAGGAGCTCACTAGAAATGCACTACATTCTAACCAATTAAAAATATATTGTGACATGTGTCACACATTCAATGGTGAGCGCACAATTCTATGTGGCAAACTCGATGCATCCAATAATTTCTCACTTACCATGATGCAAGTGCAACGCAACCTTTTTCTATTTTTGGGACCAGAAGAGAGGGGCTAAGGTACAAAATGGGACTTAACGTTTCCCTCCAGCAGCATATAAGCCCATAACCTATTTTTGGGCGCTTTTAACATGAAAACAATGTTTTTTCAAGTATTTAGGCACACGATTTAGCACCAGCTAACTGAGATGCTACTTTGCTATGACATGGCAAACATGTGGGTCCTTCAATAGTAAAAACACAAAATTAAAACTACCTTCAACATTTTTTTCAACATCTTCTCTCTCTCTCTCTTCTTCTCTTCTTCCCCATTTCAAAATCAGAAGCCCTAAAAATATTTCTTCTTCATTCGACATCAAATGAAAGGGGAAAGTTAAAATTGATTGAAGATGTCATCTGCTAATTCTTCTTCCTCTTCAATTTCACGACCTTCATCAAGAATTAATAGGGAGCTTCAATATGAAGGTCCTACGAAGTACTGTTATTGTCAATATATGGGTTTAGGGGTGAAGGCTGCTCACTGGACTTCATGGACGGATAGAAATCCTGGACGAAGGTTTTATGGTTGCCAAAATCACAAGGTTTGTATTATTGGTTGATCTATATTTATTTACAATATTATTGTAAGTTTCTCTTTCTTTTTGACATTTTTATTTTTTGGAAAATCGTAGGTATCTGATTGTGGCTATTTTGAGTGGCATGACGCAGCAATTTCTAGAAGAGCAAAGGAGGTCATTAACATGTTAAAAGTTGAGATGGAAATTTTGGTTGAAGAAAACTATGGTTTGAAGGCAATGAGAGGTGGTGAGATTGATGAAGTTTTAAGTGAAGTAGCAAGGTTAAGAAACAGATATTTAGAAGAGAAAAAGAAGTTGCAAAAAAAGTTGGGAATTATGTATGTTGTAGTTGTAATCTCTTGGGTGCTAATTATAGCACTGTTAATGATTATTGTCAAGTAATGACATGTATCTAAAAATCAGAATTTTACAACTTTGTTTAATGCTAAATTTGCAACTTTGTTTAATGCTTTTGTTGGAATGATTATTTGTTGCAAAATTTTCAAATTAAGAAGTAAATGAATATATATGTAAAGGACTGAAGGAAAGAAAGGAAATAAATACAAACTTCCTTGAACCAATTTAGGTTAATAACACATTGAAAGCACAAAATAGGTTCAATAACATCCAATATATATCCTATAAATAAACTAGCCTTTCAAAAGAGGCACTTTGTAGGTCACAATAAGTTCTAATAACCTGCTGGCAATACAAGGATGCCTAAAAGCAAACCAATCCAAAAGAGGCAAAAAATAAGAAAGTGCCTAAAATCAAACCAAAGCCAAAAGAGGCACAAAACTAGAGAGTGCCTAAAACCAAATCAAATTCAAGTTTAAACAGTACTTATGTCCTAATAGTATATTACACATCAACAAAAAGACAACTAATTACACAAGTGACAAGCTTAAAGTTGTTGAGGTGGCTGTGTTCCTAAAAAAGTGTCCTCAGATTGCCTTCTTGTGCTCCTCATCTGCACCCTTTCTTATTGCAATTACCTTTTAGTAACTGCTGGATAGTCTCTCCACTGTAATCCAGGTGGACTAAATGGCAGATTAGTTGAAGGAATAAGGGCTAAGCCATCTCCCACAAAGTTGATGGTCCTAGTGATGATGTTTGTATTTGAAATTGACCTTGATCTTCTCATTTATCTTTCATTTCGAGGTTCACTAACTATTATTAGAACAGTCTCTGTTTGCATACCATTCTGCATAACAAAAAAAAAAAAAGCAAGCAAGCAACCAACAAAAATCAAACCCAAATCAGTATACTATAACCAAAACAACAACCAACCAACCAACAAAAACCAGACCCAAATTAGTATACTATAATGGATACAACAACCAACTAAGCAACTAAAACCAGAGATAAATGAATATACTTACATTCAATATTTGTCTTCCAGTATCTTCATCAATAAAGCAACCAAAACCACGATGTCCTCTATGTGCCTTTAGAGGTACTTCTCTAGGTCTTGAGCTTGAAGGAGGAGCTACTGCACTTGAGCTTGAAGGACTTGCTACACTTGAAAAAGCTATTGTAGTTGAGCTTGAAGGAGGAGCTGCTGCACTTGAGGTTGAAGGAGCTGCTGTACTTGAGCTTGAAGGAGCTGATGCACTTGAAGGAGCTGTTGGACTTGAAAAACTTGTTGCACTTAAAAAAGCTCCTATTCCAGAAGCCTCTCTTCCAGTTACTCCCCTTCCTTGTCCTCTTTGCACCTTGCTTTGTCCTGCTGGCGGCCTGCCATGACCTCTTCCTTGGTTATCATTTGAAGAAGCTGCTGCACTTGGAACCTATGCAAGTTGAAAAAAAATCCTATTGTTAATGATTAAGAAGCTGTTTATATACTAATACAAAGTGAGTAATGTAGAAAATATCACCTGGTTGCCTTTGTTAGGACAAGTGGTCCTATTATGCCCTGATTGATTATAAATTCTGCAAGTTTGTATCTGTCCCCTCCTTGATAGTCATGTACCATTGTTATTGTTAGGCTCAGTTGAAGCTCTGATTCGTTTCTTTCGTGGTCTGCCAGCCAATTTTGTAAGGGGTGTGTCCCTCCCCGGTTTTAAAAAATATTCTCCTTTTTAGGAACTTTAACTTTGGTGGAGATTTGTGAACGAAAAAGTTAGCGACGACCAATCATTTTGAGTGCGATTGGAACACTTTAACTGGTCTGTAATTTTATGGGTTCGGGGTCGGTTACGTGTAAGGAAGGTTAAAGCACCCCTGCAACGCCCAAACTTGGTACTTAAATTGTGCTCATATTTTTATTATTTATTTATGCTTTATTTTATTTTTAATAAAGAAGTTGAAAATAATTTGACTCCAAAATATAATTAATGTTTATGTCATGATTTTAGGAAATTTGGAAAAAAAAAATGGAAACATTGGAAAATTGGGAAATTGGAAAATAAAAATTGGAAATTGTACTTGGTTTGTAAAAGCAATAAAAAATGATTTTTGAAGATGATATTTCTGAAAATAAAATTTAAAAGAGGAGGACTTGACTTTGGATTTCAGAAAATGATTGAAAGGGCGAACTTATTTGTGAAAATATGAAAGGGCGGACTTGACTTCGGTTTTTAGAAAATTTGAAAAAGCGGACATAAGCTTATGATTTGAGAAATTTCGAATGGGCGAACATAAGCTTATGAAAGGGCGAATTGGACTTCGGACTTTAGTTTCCAAAGGCCTTCGAATGGCGAACTGATTTGAGAAAATATGAAAGGGCAGACTTGTTTGAGAAATTTTGAACGGGCGAACATAAGCTTATGATTTGAGAAAATTTTAACGGGTGAATATAAGCTTATGCTTTTGGGAAATTTTTGAAGGGCGGACATAAGCTTATGATTTGAGAAATTGTTAAAGGGTGGACATAAGCTTATGATTTGAGAAATTGTTAAAGGGCGAACATAGCTTAGGGTTTGAGAAAATGATTGAGAAGGGCGGACTTGACTTCAGAATTCAACTTTCAAAGGCCTACGTACCCGTTTGACGGGATCAAAGTCCACGTAGTTCGATTGGCAAACTGATTTAAGAAAACTTAGGAAAAAGCGGACTTGACTTCGGAAATTAATTGTCGAATGCCTACGTACCCGTTTGACGGGATCAAAGTTCACGTAGTTTGAGTGGCGAACTGATTTTGAGAAAATATGAAAGGGCGAACTCGAGCTTCGGACTTTAGAAAATTTTGAAAGGGCGAGTTGGAGCTTATGTTTGGGGAAAAAAACTGAAAGGCCAAACTTGAGCTTAGGAATTTTTTGACTCCTAAACGCCTACGTACCCACTTGACGGGATCAAAGTCCACGTAGTTCAAATTTAAAAATGTTTAGAAAGATTAAAAATTTGATTATTCCTTTTTGAAGGAAAATTATCTTTGATTTTTTATTATTTCAGTTACATCTTTTAAAGATATAATTTACTTTGTAGTGTTTTGGAATTAAGATATTAAAATTTGAGTCTTCAAATATACAATCAAATTGATGATTGTAATTTTTGTTAAATTATATATTTTTTCTTCGATTTTTATTGAGAACTCTTACTGAATTTCAGAATCTCAAACTGTTATTTGTGATGTATTGTTTCTGTATTCTATTTTAATCATTAATTGAAATTGATAAATTGATAACTTCTACTTAAATTCAAAGCATCAAATTCTATCTTTCTTTACTTAAAGCCTTTTAAATCCTATTTTAAAAATTTTTATATATATATCATTTTTTTTTTGCTATTTAAGATTTTGTGAATTCAATTTTAGGCTTATGATTTCTGTTTAAATTATTTTTAAACCATTTTCAACCCAAAAATAACCTTATAGCATAGAGCAACATATCATTTAGTTTAAATATTTAAACAAACATAAGCAACAACATATGTGAAGGGACTAACTTACTTGTATCTGCAATGAAGCTAGTAATGATTATTGTGTGTCTTATTTATTGACTGTTTCTGTTGCTACTACTGCTTCTGTTGCTGCTTCTGCTCCTCCTCTGTTTTAAACCTTCCTATTTGAATGGCATTTTTTCCTTTTCTGCTACATCTGGCACTCTTTGATTGCTGTTATTTTGGTTAGGATTGCTGGTTTTAGAATGGTTATTTACTGTTGTTTTTGCTGCTGATTTGTTTGGTTTGATGGCTATCATCTAAATGTGACTAATGAGCTCTATTTTTCTTGCAGCAGTTTCTTTTCTAATGGCTCCCCCCTTTTTCTTCTATTTTTTTTTTGCTTGCTCGCATTTCCCCCTTGCCGGGCGAACTCCTCTGGCTTCCCCGCTTGTTTATATAGTAGTGAAATGAGACTTTGCTCACTTGCTATATGTCCTCTTGATTGATAAAGCTGGCTGATTGCTGAATCTGCCACTTGATTGATAACACTTGATTGATCTTGATCTGATTACCAAATCTGATTTTGGCCATGGCTTGCTATGATTCACGCGCCTGCATTAGGGAGAAAATATTTGGGCCTTGGTGGGCGTGATTTATTTTTTTTTTGGGCTTGTAATTTCTGGATGTTGATTTCTAGCTCTAGGGGGTATTTTCGGACACGTAGTCCGAATCTGATTAGCCTCATTTATTATCTTTATTTTTATTTTATTATTTTTTAATTGTAATAAAAAAATGTACTCTTACAATTCATTAATAAAATAATATTATTTAATGTTTATTATTTATTTTAAATAAATATTTACTTGCTAAAAATAACAAGTAACATAAAATAAACATAAGAATAAGATAAAACAAATTTTATCCAAGTAAAAATAGGAATTAAGAAAATTAAGCTCAAAAAAATATCATTAAATGTCACAAATGCAATAAGGGCTTGAAAAATTATCATAACAGAAGTATTTCTGGGAATACTTTTGATTTCCAAATTCATATCATTTACTCGAATAAAAACATTAAATCAGTAAAGGAAAATTATTATATGATCATTACACATTTAAAAATTCAATTAAATATATATATATATATATATATATATATATATAAAGGACCCAGACAAATTGTGTATCTATAGGGTGGAGGCTCAATTGGTTTATATTCATCATTTTTCATGAACTTTTTTCCTGGTACAGGCTGTATTGGATGCTGATAACTATCCATATATGTTGTCTTGTGATACCACTTGCTCATCTTTGTCATCGGGTCAATTTTTACATGATGTAAAGCACATAATGCATGGGCACAAGGGATTCCAGTTATATCCCAGGCCCTACAAGTGCACAAATGCTTCTCCAAGTGCATTGTATGCTTATCATTGCCTTCTCCTATTTCATAACCATCTGCCCCATTGAATATCAATTTACAGCCAAAAGCAGCCTCTTTGTTGTCTTGTAGCATCTCTATAGACCTTGGACTCCAATCACCACTCCACTTTCATTTGCATTTTTGTGATCTTTGATCCTATTCATAGTCTGCAGCCTCAGGTTTTCCAAGAAACTGACTATTGGTTTATGCCTTGCATCCAAAATCCATGAGTTAAAAGATTCTATAATGTTATTGTCAACCATTTGTGACTTGCATCTACTGCTGAAATAGGCACGACACCAATACTGTGGATTGTATACTAACAGAGCCTTTGCTGCCTGTTCACTAACCCTCACAATACCAACATTTCTATCAATTACAAACATGCTCCATAGTAATATATTTTTAGCAAAACTGTAAACAATCAAATAAAGCAACAATTCACTACTTACTTCAGCCAATTTTTTCAAGTTTTCCTTGAAATCTTCATCAAATGTACTCCAAGCACATTTCCAAAATTTTTTCTTTAGCTCACCACCTCTCCACTTTTTACACCAATTTCCATTTATATGCCTAGCACACCACCTATGCTCAGCCTCAGGAATTACATTAGCAACAACATCTAATAGCCCCTATAACATCAGAATTACAAATTAAAAGCAATTCGTGAATTAAGGTAATTTTGATTAGAACTGTAAACAAGCCAACAAAGGTATACTGATTTATTTAGAAAAAAATAGAGATAATTATTACCTTTTACATGTCTGAAATTAAGGTAATTTTGGATCCATCACCAAGTTGAAGTTCTTGTTGCAGCCAACAAATAAACCATCTCCAATCATTCTTTGTTTCTTTATCAACAACTAGACAAGCAATTGGCACTAAATGGTCATTGCCATCTACCCCAACAGCTGATAAAACTTGACCCTTTGTCACACCCTTAAGAAAACATCCATCAAGG
>CANYLF012473752.1:0-11534 GCA_948193215.1 Bocquillonia castaneifolia
CGTTGCATTGGTATTGGTCTCTATAGTATTGAACCTAGCTTCAAGTTGGTCCATCCGATTGCCTAAAGCATAAACACTAAAGGTGATGCTAGAAGTGTGATTTCTCAAATGAAACACTATCACAAGCTAACTAAGATTAGAACATCAAATAAACTAAAACTAAAAAAAAGTATCATCAATATTCTAAGGAAATTTGAAGACATTAACATAAGAAATATTTACAAAAGGATATAAGGGCTTAGGGTGCCTCCGAAGAGCGCTTGTTTAAGGTCCCAAGCTTGACTCTTGCTTCAATCTCCTCATGGTGGCTCAAAGGGTGAGTGGGATGCAAGCACTCCTCCAATGCCTTGTTTCCTTGAATGGGCTTGCTCGGTAGGCTTTAGTGGCTTAATCACCCAAATCATCTTCAAGACTTCAATTACTTTTTCTTTAATCTTTTTCTTTATTTCCTTCTTTTTCTTTTTCTTTGGCATATTTCTTGAGTCTTTAGAAAGTGGTTTTAGTGGACATAACTTCAAAATTGGTGTAGACACTTCAACATTCTTGTTTGGTTTCTTGTTGATCCAAGTTTCATCCGTGCTTTCTACATCTTCCATGTTGGCCTTAGTGGCATCAATCCATCTTATTTTGAGTTTAACAACCTTTAACGACCTTTTATCTTTGTCTAACTAAGTTCCCAAGTATGTAGGTTGCCTATCATAAAGTAGAAATCTAGTTTTGGAAGACTCCTGTAAATCACGCCTGTGATCAAGCAGATCGCATATGTGGTATTATATCGCACCCATGATATTGGAATTGCCCTCGCAACTGATGATATATCACGCACGCGATCGTGCCTAGGACAAAGGAACACACTTTTGATAAAAAATTTGAAGGTTCTGGATCTTTATATCATACCAACGATCAGTCAAATCGCCCACACGATTTGATGGAACATAAGGCTGTCTTTGAAGGCATCTCTAGTCCCCTATATCACGCCCACGACACATTGAATCGTGCCCACAACTCAATCAAATAGGAAGCCATCTTTGGGGCATTCTTTAGATGGTCATGTCGCGCTCGTGATGGAGAAAATCGCCCCCGCGACTTCAAGGAAGATCTTAAAAGAAACTAGCCATTGGGAAGCTTTATGAATATCGTGCCCGTGAGACTTGGTACCATGCCCGCGATCTGACAGTTTTTAGTGCATTTAATGCAAAAGTAACTAGACGTTAGAGACACTTATGGGGTTGTTTCTACCAGTTAGTTTTGGGCATTTTGGTTATAAATACTCTTCATAAATGTTCCTCAATAAGTGACATTGATTCTTTGATAGCCAAACTCTTGTAAATTTATTTCTCATCTTTGTAATCAATTCTTGTTTGGTTTTGGGTAGCTAGAACTCTAGAGCATTTGTGGCTTAGGTTGAGTGAATTAGTTATCCATTGTATTAGTGTCAATTCTTTATGAGTTGAGGAAACACTAGGGTTGGTTTGGTGAATTAGCCATTTGTAAAACTCATTATAAAGGTTTGGGATAGCCTTGAAATCCCTTGTGTAACCATTGTGGTTTAGTAGAACCCCAAATAGGTCTTTGGGAGAGTGGATGTAGGATAACTTAGGTCCGAACCACTATAAAATCATTTGGTGTTCATTCTACTTCATCTTATTTGTTTCCTAATTTTTTAATTCCACACCAATTCACGCCCCTCTTGGTATTTTCAGTTGGTATCAGAGCCTTGTTGCTCATTAATACCTTAAGTGGGAGTAAAAGATCTTTAAGATGTCTATGGGTGAAGGTATTTCATGCTTGAGACCTTACTTCAATGGAAGTGACTATCCTTATTGGAAGTTGCGTATGCAATGCTATTTGGATAATGACAAAATCGATGTTTGGGATCAAATTCTTGTATAATAGACTCCACCAACCTCAAAGGTAGGAGAGGTGACTATAACTCTTGAAAGAAAAGATTGGGTGGATGCACACAAGAAGAGCAATGGTAAGAATCATAAAGCCATGGCAATTCTTCTTGGTTCTTTATCAAGAAAGGAGTATGCTGGGGTTCAACATTACACAACCATCCATGCTATATGGAATACATTGGCAAACTATCATTAAGGTACAACCGATTTAAAGAGTAAGAGGATAGAGGTCCTTGTCTATCAATATGAGACCTTGAATAGGTTAGCCGATGAAAATGTCACTACACTCACTAACCGCCTTCTAGCATTGGTGGAAGGGCTAAGGAAGCTTGAGAAGATCTATAGCTCGAGAGAGGTGAATAAGAAGATTTTGAGATCCTTACCAAGGAAGAAGTTTGAGGTAAAGATCACATCAATTGAAGAATCTAAAGACTCACCACCATGAGAATGAATGAACTCATAGGTAGTCTTTTGATTTATGAGATGAACCTAGATGAGGATGAAAAGCTAGAAGCTAGTGAGGCCTTCAAGAAAGAAGAAAAGAAGAAAAGCCTTGCTCTTAAATCCACACAAGAGTAAGATGAAGAGCTAAGTAAGGAAAATGACAAAGGTGGTCCTAGTGAGGAGCAATTGGTCATGCTCTTCAAGAGAGTCATCAAGATGATTAAAGCTAGAGAAGGGCCATCAAGCAAAGGCAAAGATAAGAGAAGAAGCAAAGAAATGAAGAGAGGATGATCATCTATTAGATGCTTTGAATGTGGCAAGAAAGGCCATATCAAACCGGATTGTCCCACTCTCAAGAACAAACACAAGAAAGGCTCTAGTGCTGCATGGGATGAAAATGAAAAAAGCACTTACTCATCTCAGCAAGAAAGTGGAAGTGAGAGTGAAAGTGGAGATGAAACCGTCAATCTTGCATTCATGACAATAGATGATTCATCTTATGAGGTACATGCTTCTAACCTATCTCTTTTTTCTTCCTATACTTCCAATTGTGATGATGATGATGATGACAATGATGAGGATGATCCTATCAATCTTCTCAAGGATCTTAACTCAAATGGTAGAAGCTCAAAAGATGTGCGTAGAGATTGACAAGGAGATTAGCTACCTAAGAGCACAAGTAGAGGTACTTAAGCTTTCCTAAGAGGAGCTTAAAGGTCAACTACTGGCCTCTCAATTCAAAATCTCTTCAATGGAGACTCTTGTCAAAGAGAATGATTCATTGAAAAATGAGGTAGAAGAATTGAGGCAATCCATCCCCAAGTTTCACAAAGGGTAAGGAGAATCTTGATACCTTATTGGTGTCACAAAGAACTCCCCTTGTGAGGCATGGTTTAGGATTCAATGAGGCTTCAACCTCAAATGCTCAAAAGGCCATCTTTGTAAAGTCATCATCCTCACAACAAACTTCTAATGTGGATGTTGCCAAGACTACGGGTCGGAAGCCTAAGTCTAAGCAAGGAGGCAAGACACCTAGTGTCTCCATGGCTAAAAAGACAAATACTTCTCAAGGCAAGCCTAAGGGAAAACCAAAGGTAAGCCAATTTCTAAAGGCCAAACTCCTAAGAGACATCACACACAAAAGCAAAAGAACCTTAGAAAAAGGACCTCCTCTTCCAATGTTCAATGTCATTATTGCATAAAACATGGACATATTAATGTATTTTGCCATGTTAGGAAGGAGCAACTCTTCAATGGTTCTTTTGATGATGGTAACCCCCAAGGACCCAAACTCATTTGGGTACCAAAGAACAAGTGATTAACTTATGATTGTAGGTATGCTTGAAAGCTGCAAGTGGAGCAAATGAATGGTATCTTGATAGTGGATGCTCCAAGCACATGACGGGTGATTCAAATCTTTTCACCAAACTTGAGAAGAAAAAGGGTGAAAATGCCACTTTTGGTGGCAATGCTAAGGGTAAGATAGTTGGCATTAACACCATTTGTAATGACTCTTCTACTTTTATTAATAATGTGCTTTTAGTTGATAGTTTGAAGCACAACCTACTTAGTGTGAGTCACTTATGTGACAAAGGGTACAAAGTTACTTTTGACTTGAACACATGCTTAGTCACCAAATCACTTGATGACAAAGTTGTCTTTAAAGGCAAAAGATTAAACAATGTCCACACAATTGACCTACACTCTCTTGCTAACCAAAATGTGAAGTGTCTTGTGTCCATTAGCAATGATGCTTGGCTTTGGCATAGAAGACTTGGACATGCTAGCATGAGTTTGTTTGAAAGCTTGAGCAAAGGGGAGCTTGTGAGAGACTTGCCAAAGATAAAATCACCAAGGACAAGATGTGTGATGCTTATCAAATGGAAAAGCAAGTCAAATCCTCCTTCAAGCCAAAGAACTAAGTAAGTACTTCTAGACCTCGTGAATTGCTTCATGTGGACTTGGTTGGACCTTCACAAGTAACTAGCTTGAGTGGAAAACACTATACCTATGTCATTGTTGATGACTATTCTAGATTTTGTTGGGTTGCATTCCTTACTCATAGGAATGATGCTTTTGAGGCTTTCAAATCTTTTGTAAAATGTGTTCAAAATGAAAAATGATACTTTATAACTTCCTTGAGGAGTGATTATGAAAAATAATTTAAAAATGAAGCTTTTGAAAACTTTTGTTCTAAAAGAGGCATTTCTCACAAATTTTCATGTCCACGAACTCCCTAACAAAATGGTGGTGTTGAAAGAAAAAATTGTACTTTTTTTGAGATGGCTAGGACTATACTCAATGAGTATTCATTACCTTCTTACTTTTGGGCTGAAGCCATCAACACATCTTGCTATATTTCAAATCGTGTTTTGAAAAGATCCATTTTGAACAAAACTCCTTATGAGTTATGGAAAGGTAAAGCACCCAACATCTCATATTTTAGAGCATTTGGTTGTAAGTGTTACATTTTAACTACCAAGGACTATCTTGGAAAATTTGCATCCAAAACTGACGTGTGAGTCTTTTTAGGCTATTCCACTTCAAGCAAAGCTTATAGAGTCTTTAATAAAAGAACTCTAATTGTTAAAGAATCCATGAATATTACCTTTGATGAAACTAGTAAACTTGATCTTGTGAAAGGTAGTGCTTCTTGTGATGGTATTGTAGGTGGACTTGAAGAGCTCAACATAGGAGAAAATGCATCTCAAAGTTCAAGAGAGCTTGACAAGGATAATGAACCACAAGAACAACATGCATTAGATGGAAGCAATGATGATCAAGCATATGTGGATCACCAACAAGTTCATGGAGATCACCCAAAAGCATGGACTTTCTCCAAAGATCATCTTAAGGACAACATCATTGGTGATACATCTAAGGGTATAAGTACTAGAAACCAACTTAAACTCTTAGATTCTAATCTTACTTTCCTTTCTCAATTTGAGCCTAAAAATGTCGATGAGGCCCTCAATGAGGAGAGTTGGGTACTTGCTATGCAAGAGGAACTCAATCAATTTGAGAGGAATAAGGTTTGGGACTTAGTGCCTAGACCTAAGTATCATCCAATTATTGGTACTAAATGGGGTTTTAGGAACAAATTGGATGAGCAAGGCTAGGAACAAAGCCCGTTTGATTGCCAAAGGATGCAATCAAGAGGAAGGCATTGACTATGATGAGACCTTTGCACCCGTTGCAATATTAGAAGCCATTAGAATTCTTTTAGCATTTGCATCTTTCATGGATTTTAAATTATTTCAAATGGATGTTAAAAGTGTTTTTTTCAAATGATTTCATTGAAGAGGAAGTATATGTTGAACAACCTCCCGGTTTTGAGAATTTTGATTTCCCAAAGCATGTTTTCAAAGTTACTAGGGCCTTATATGGATTGAAACAAGCTCCTAGAGCTTGGTATGAAAGGCTTAGTAATTTTTTTTTTTGAAAATGGTTTTACTAAAGGGAAGGTTGATACTACACTCTTCATAAAAAGACATAAGCATGACAAACTCATTGTCCAAAATTATGTTGATGATATTATAGTTGGTGCTATTAATGAGAGTTTATGGAAGGAATTTGCTAAGTGCATGACTAGGGAATTTGAGATGAGCATGATGGGAGAGCTCAAATTCTTCTTAGGATTTCAAATCAAGTAAGGAAAAGATGGCATCTTCATCAACCAAGCCAAATACACCAAAGAACTTCTCAAACGGTTTGAGATGGAATGATGAAAAACTAGCAAAACTCCAATGAGCACTATAACAAATTTGGACAAGGATGAAAAGGGTAAATGTGTAGATGAGAAAAAGTATAGAGGTATGATCGGCTCACTTCTTTGCTTAACTTCATTTAGACCCGACATTATGTATGCTACATGCTTGTGTGCACATTTTCAATCATGTCCTAAAGAGTCTCATATGCATACGGTCAAAAGGATTTTAAAATATTTGCATGGCACTATGCATTTAGGACTATGGTATCCTAGGAGTGTTGCTTTTGATTTAGTTACATACTTAGATTCGGATTATTCAGGTAATTTGATGGATAGGAAAAGTACCTCTGGTACTTGTCAACTACTTGGTAATTGCTTGGTTTCTTGGTCTTCTAAGAAACAAGTTAGTGTTGCTTTGTCAACCGTCGGAGCCGAATATGTAGTGGTGGGTTGTTGTGGATCACAAGTCTTGTGGATGAAACAACAATTGAGTGACTTTAGTCTAGATGTTGGTTTCATTCCCATAAAATATGACAACACTAGTGCCATCAATCTCTTAAAGAACCCCAACCAACACTCTAGGAGTAAGCACATAGACATTAGACATCATTTCCTTAGAGATCATGTGAAAAAGGGTGATGTAATATTAGAATTTATCGATACTACTAACCAATTGGCTGATATTTTCACAAAACCTCTCAATGAAGAACGTATGAACTTCATTAAGAGTGAGTTAGGGATGCTAGAAGGAAGCACCCTTTGATTTTCACGTTTTTCTTTGTAATTCTTTCATTCATATGCAATAGACATGGTTTTGCACCTTGATCTTGCTTCTTATAAGTCTAAAGGAGTAAATCTAAGTCACACAACAAGTTTGGAACACCTTCAAGCTTGGAAATTTGTTTTTGAATCTTAAAACCTTCTAAAAGTTTTTGATTCATAATTCGCGGACGCGACATGCTTAATTGCGGCCTCGATATTACTGCTTTTCAACCCATTTCCTCTATTTCTTTAATTGCGGGCGTGATTTCTATCATCGCACCCGTGAAATTAAAATATTTTCATAAAATACTAAATAATTCAACATCGCGGACGCGACCATCCTGGCCACCCCCCGCAACCTTATGTCCAGAAAACTTAATTTTGCTAAAGTTTTTTTATTCTAAATCACGGGCGTGATATATTCCATCACGTCCGTGAAATTTCAAATTTTTTTTACCGTTACAGATTTTTCAAAAACTCACGGCCGCGACTTAATATATCGCGCTCGTGACTGATGTAGTTTTTCTAAATTTTCTAGCCGTTCTAGCCATTGAAAAATGGCTAGTTGGCCAAATTTCTATATTTTTCAAGCCCCTAGTGTTCCAACATGCCTATATATACACCTATTGCATATGTGAAAAGGTTTACAACCTCTCTCTCTCAATTTCAAAGCTTTTAGGATATTTTCTCTTCTACTCCTCCCTCTTTAGTGCTTTGGAATTCAATTTTCTTGTGCATCATTTGTTTTTATTTATAAACCATAGACAAAAGACTCACTAGAAGCCAAAAGGGAAAAGGGAAGGCAAGAGAATCACCTCCTTCACCACAACCGACATTTTAATTTAAGAACCCGGCTCTACTCCTTCCATTCCTCAACAACGACATTAAACTCAACAACAAGCAGCTCCTACTACTACCAATCCTATGGAAGCTATGTTTGACACTCTAACCATTGAGGAAAATGTTAGATGTAGAACCATATTGGGAAGGGAATTTGTTGAAATAAGAACTCTTGGTAATGCCTCTATTGGAATGTTAAGGGGATGAAGTTCAACAACTCCTAACGAATTTGTCATTTCTCAAGTTTGTAAGGCCTATCCATCTCGGCTACAAGAACTTAACTTATGAGTTCCTATCCTCCCTAGTGGTAAACAAGAATTTGGGAGGGGATTTGGGGTACTATAGAATGACCTTCAAGTTGTTTGGTAGAAAGCTAACCATGAAGAAGTAACAAATGGATGAATGCTTTGGCTTCTCTTCAACTAGTATAGCCATGTTCAATGAATCCTCCATGGATATTCCTGAATTTTAGAGGGAAATTGCTTGCACTCCAAGGTTTAGGGCTTCTCACTCTAAAGCCAAAAGCCTCAAAACCCTTGCCATCTTCATCCTTCACAAAGCCATTGTATCTCCATCTTTGCCAAGAAGGAGGGCAATGATAAAATCTCACAAAAAGACTTACTTTTCCTCCATTGTGCCATAAAAGGGAACCAATCCAAACCCCTTTCTTCTACATCGACCATCTTCTTTACCTTCAAAGCGCCAAAACCGGTGCAATTATGATTGGCTCCTATATCACTCACATTGCCTATTTCCTACAGTTTGATTGCTCCAAACTCAAAGCTTATCCACTCTCACATGGTTTCTCTATGAATTTGGGTATCATGGACCTTGACTACTTTATTAACAAGGTCAATATATTGAGGAAGCAACAATAATGGCACCTATCTCTATTTGGGTGGTGTGACCGATGACGAAAGGGAGGCTGAGAGGGAGGCTAGAAGAAAGGAAAGGGAAGAGAAGACAAGAGAAGAAAGGGAAGCAAGGGAAAAAGCAAGAGAAGAAGGACGTAGGGCTGTCCAAGAAGAAGAAGGGGAAGGAATCCCTCATAAAGAAGACATTCTCATTCCTCCCATTCACATTAGGGATTTGAGATAAGAGGAGACCTCTCAATCAACTCTCATGGACATCCTAGCCTCTCTCAAGAGGATTGATGACAAGCTTGAAGCCTAAGAGGCATTTACTAAGAAGCTTGAGGTTTGTTTGAATGACCAAGATGAAGACTTAACCTTCTCCATCAGGACCTTTAAGCCATTCACACCAAGCCTGGAATGGATCTATGTGGTCATGAGGACTTATAGACCTATCCCTTGGCCTTAGTGTGTTTTATGTTCATACTAGATCTCTTCACTTATTGCATATCATTCATGTTTGCATTCCTTGTTTTATCTATTTGTTTCCATCTTATGCATATTAATTATCTTTTTTATGTTTCCTTGTAACCATTCATACTTTTGTAATGAATGAATCTTATGTTTTAATGCATTTTTTTCTTATTTATTTAATTATTGTTCCTTTTGTGTTATTTGTTATATTGTGCTTTTGAGTTGACAAAGGGGGAGAAATCTCCTCGGTTTACGTTGTTCAAAACCTTGCACAAGTTAAGGTGGAGCAATTCCATCAACTCACACACTTAACCCCATTGCTTTTAAGTTTTTGAACTTAGTACTTATTTTGGTTGTCAAACTTAAAAAGGGGGAGATTGTTGGCCTAAGTGGCATCAATCCATCTTATTTTGAGCTTAACAACCTTTTATCTTTGCAGATCGTGTACGTGGCATTATATCGTGCCTGCGATATTGGAATCGTCCCTGCGACTGATGACATATCACGCACGTGATATAAAAATCACGCCCAGGACCAAGGAACACACTTTTGATCAAAACTTCGAAGGTTCTGGATCCTTAGATCGCACCCGCGATCAATCAAATCGCCCTCGAGATTTAATGAAACAGAAGGCTTTCTTTAAAGGCATCTCTGGTGCCCTATATCGTGCTCGTGACACATTGAATCGCCCCCGCGACTCAATCAAACAGGAAGCCATCTTTGGGTAATTCTTTGGATGTCATGTCGTGCCCACGATGGAGAAAATCACCCCCGCGACTTCAAGGAAGATCTTAGAAGAAACTAGCCGTTGGGAAGCTAAATGAATATCGCGCCCGCGAGACTTGGTACCGCACACGCGATCTAACAATTTTTAGTGCATTTAATGCAAAAGTAACTAGATGTTAGAGACACTTGTGGGGTTATTTCTACCAGCTAGTTTTTGGTATTTTGTCTATAAATACCCTTCATAAATGTCCCTCAATAAGTGACATTAATTCTTTAATTGCCAAACTCTTGTAAATTTATTTCTCATATTTGTAATCAATTCATGTTTGGTTTTGGGTAGCTAGAACTCTAGAGCATTTGTTGCTTGGGTTGAGTGAATTAGTTATCTATTTTACTAGTGTCAATTCTTTGTGAGTTGGGAAAACACTAGGGTTGGTTTGGTGACTTAGCCATTTGTAAAACTCACTGTAAATGTTTGGGATAGACTTGAAATCCCTTGTGTAACCATTGTGGTTTAGTGGAACCCTAAAGAGGTCTTTGGGAGAGTGGATGTAGGACAAGTTAGGTCTGAATGACTATAAAATCATTTGGTGTTCATTCTACTTCATCTTATTTCTTTCCTAATTTTTTAATTCCACACCAATTCACCCCCCTCTTGGTATTTTTATTCCACTAGAACTATTGAAGGTTGTTTGAGATGGCCATCTACAACTTACACTTGACAAACTATTTTAACCTCTAGTGGCTTTTCATTTGTGTTCAATTTGAACTCCTTTTCATCATCCCCAATCTTGAAAGTGATCTTTCCAAGCTTGACATCAATTATGGCTCCAGAGGTGGCAAGGAATGACCTCCCCAAAATGATAGGAATGTGTTTGTCCTCCTCCATATCCAAGACTACAATGTCAACCAGCATAAAGAATTTGCCCACTTTGATAGGTACATTTTCAAGTATTCCCGAAGGATAAGTAATGGACCTATCCGCCAATTGCAATGAAATAGAAGTTGACTTCAAGTCACCCATGACCAATTTTTGATAAACCGACAAAGGCATCAAACTCACACTAGCCCCAAGATCACACAAAGCTTTATCAAAGGTAGTTGTACCAATAGTGCAAGGAATAGAAAAGCTACCCGAATCTTTAAGCTTTAGTGGGAGCTTGTTTAGGATGATAGCACTACACTCCTCGGTCAAAGCCACGGTTTCTACATCTTCAAGCTTTCTCCTTTGGCTCATAATTTCTTTCAAAAATTTATAGTAGACCGGCATTTGGGGAACTGCTTCCAAGAGAGGAATGTTGATATGAAGCTTCTTGAACACTTCAACAAATCTAGAGAATTGTTGTTTAAGCTTTGGTTTTTCTTGCCTCTTTGGAAATGGAAAGGGGGGCACATAAGCTTTGGATTCCTTCTTGGGTTTGCTCTCATCCACCTTGGGCCTTGTCTCCTTAGCATACTGCTTTAACAATGCATGATCCCTTTCCTCTATCTCCTTGGTGTACTTCTCACTCACAACATGTGGCTCACATTCAATCTCCACATCAACTTTGTAATCAACCTCCTCATCCCCCAAACTTGGAGTTTATTTAGTGTTCTCACCAACTCCCCTTTGTACCTCCCTACCACTTCTAAGGAATATTGCATTTGTATGTTCTCTTGGATTTTGTTGTGGTTGGCTAGGTATTAGTTGTTTGGATGATGAAGTAGCTTGGTTGGCTATTTGTGTCTCTAGCATCTTGTTATGGGTGGCTAGTTGGTCAATTTTTTGAGAAAGTTGTTCTATCATCTTTTGTTGACTAGCCATCATTTCCTTTTGTTGCTTCATCA